>JBCAUA010287541.1:0-11918 GCA_038406235.1 Peronia verruculata | reverse complement strand
GTGTTCAACCCCCCCCCCCCCCCCCCCCGCCCCTCCTTTTTTTTTTTTAACATTTTTAAGCTTCATTTAAAAAACAAATGACTTTGTTTTAAATACTTGTTAGACTGTTCTCTTAATTTTTGTTTCGTATTATTGCACTCACAGCCTTGCAGTTTGGCATACTTCATTTCCATTCATATCTGCAAACAGCTGACTATTTTTTTTTTTTTTTTATGTTGATATATTGAGGATGTTTTCTTATGTGATGTTTTAAAATTATGGCCATCCTCAAAATTTTCAACTGCTTAACTTACTGAGCTTGTTTTGGGTTCGGATACAGTGAAGACTGGCATTTTCAGAGAAATTTTTAAAAAATTAATAAATACACTTTTCATAGTCCTATATCAACCATTTTAATATATATGACAGTACTAAATCAACATAGTCTAATACAGAAAACAGAATTGGATTATGTTACAATATAGTTCTTTTTTAATGATTTGTTAAAGATGAGTCAGATTTCGGGTTTCCCGAGAATTTTGGGAAGATAGAAAATGTAGATCTAGCTGGTTTGTCCAATAGTCAGACAGGGATGGTTTCTGCATCTCTGCCGGCTGTGCAGAAGAGGTTTCTCTAGATGTAGAATAACTAGATATAGACAAGGAAGATGCTGGTGCTCTCCCTTTACCCATCTTACTACCACGTTCGTAATCACTACTGTTTTCCTTCCCTAATTAGTACTTTCACTTTAAAGTGACTTTCCTTGAACTTCAAAAACTCACAACGTTATCGACTGACTTCCGCCAAACTCGGTATGAAACAAAACAAATGGTGACTCTACGGTAAGAGACGGTTCCTGGGGCATTTGGGGGAAACTTGCTGGGTGTGAAAAAATTATAACTTCGATCCGGCATAGGGTACGGGAAACGTCTTAATTGACCACCAGAATGTCATCAGTGGGTTAAATATTAACCAACGCTGAAAAGTACTGTAATGTTAATTTATTGTTTAGTCAACTTCTGAGTTAGCCAGCAACTTGATGTTATGTCTTCTAGGTATTATACAAAAAAAAAAAAAAGAAAAAGAAAAATCTAATTCCGCCGTTTACCTATGAAGTGGTTGAGAAAATAAAATTACATGTTAATTTTGATATAAAACTTAAGATGGTCGCCATTTCTATGGCAACCATAGACTGTTTTCTCATGTGAATCATGATTTTTTTTTTATCTTTTACTACATTATAATCACATCAATTGCTTCATTTAATCCTTCTTGTCCTTGTTTCTCTGTATCACTCTCTTTGTCTCGATAACTCTGTTTCTCTCTGTCTCCGCTGTTTCCGCTGTTTTCTTTCCCTTTCTTTGTTTTCTTTCTGTCATTGACTCCCCCTGCCTTTCTACTTTCATCCCATCTTTCTTATACCTCTATAACTTTTAGATTTTCCCTTTCCAGACTTCTTCTATGCTATTTTTTTTGTATTAACTCTCTCTTTGAATACAAAAGACATAGTCTGCATTAGCCAAACATTGCCAATTAAACAGTGAAAATCATTCTATAGGCTTCTTTCTAATTCAGTCGTAATTCCTACCAGATTACACTTTCACTTTCTCGTCTTTTTTCTCCTTATCCCTCTTGAAATTTGCCGTGATGGCGTCTCTCAAAAACTGACTAATCCGATCGTTAATTCTAGCGGAAAATCTTCTCATTTTCTCTACCTCCCTTTTTCCCTTTTCCCAGTACTCCGTGGGAAGAGGCTTCCTTCATCCTCTCCGCTTAGCATAACTAATCATTTTCACCCTTCGCATCCCAGGCTTGCCCTTTTTCCCTTAGCTATTAGCAGCCGTTCTCTCAAATTAATATATCATTCCTATGTGTTCTACTTCTTTTTTGTCCAACTGCTCGATAACCTATGTGACAATATCTAACCATCATGATCATCATCATTATTACCATCAATAACATCAGTGATGACGATGGGTACAACAATGATGACATTGAAAGGTTAAATTTATATAAAAATAACAACAATTTAAAAAAATCAGAAATGAATGACGTGTGAAAGTCTTTTCTCTCTCTCTCTCTCTCTCTCTCTCTCTCTCTCTCTCTCTTAAATTGCTGTTAGTTAGACCATTACATCCATTCCAATTTCCACAAGTCTCTCGTCTCTTGCATCCTTTTACCCTTACATCAGAATTTCAGACTTTTATCAAAATTATCCTCAACCTTTCACTTTCTCCTGCTCACCTACTTTTTCTTTCGCTCACTTCTTAGATCGCGTCTGAATGTATGTCGTGGTGTGCATGTGTGTTCCCGTCTTTATTTGTAAAACGCTACACGTGAGAGTGGGGTTTCCTTCATTATCTCTAACGCCCCAACGACCGCTCTTCTTTCCGATGCTCCGAGGCACAATATTCCCACGTGCATAGTTTTCAATCTGCATTCCTGGAAAGTGAGTACGCACTTGAGAGAACTCCGGGCAGACACCAGAAAAAAAAAAGAAACATTTTTTACACGTGGCGCTTGAAAGACATCCAATGCCTTTGAGCTTGACACTGGCAGAGAGCCCTGGCTTTTGTGCCTGCTAGAACACTTGGGTCTCGCGTCACCTTTCTTTTTTAACGCAGAGAAAAAGATAAGCTTAAATCTGAGGTGGTCCGACATTTCTACCATTCTATATTCTCCCATGTTCGAACAGGCTGGTATGATTATACTACTGCTTAGAGCCTGAAGTCCTGACGGACAAAGCATTTATGAACAATAATTACTGTTCACTATTTGTGATTGGAAGATTGTCTGTACTATATGACATTGACGACCATTGTTCCTCCCACAATCCAGGTTGAGTAACTCGTGGTGTTATTTTTAGTTATTGGCAGTATCGGTGTAAAAAACAAAACAAAACGAAACTGACAGTGACGTTTTAAGTATTTAAATAGAGATAAAAACCAGTCTGGCCTAGCCTGTTCTGTGGGAAATTGGAGATGAGTAACTAATATGTAGAGTATATCAGCAAAGGCTCTAAGAAAAAAAAAAAATACCCTCATACCCTTAAAGAAGGGGCATATCGATATTACATGATGACATCGAGCACTGTAGAAAGATTGTCTATCGTCTATGTTATACACTGGATTTAATTGAGCCATCTTTTTTGTCAGAGGTCCATCTCATGATTTTATCCCCTGAAAATGGAGGAGATGAGAAAGCGAGAATGAGAGAGCGCGAAAGAGAAAAGAAACAAGAAGAGGAAGGGGAAATAGAGATGGCAAGAAAGACAGAAATAAGCAGAGATAGGAGGGAAAGAGTCAAAAACAGACTTCACATAGGACGGAATAAGAGAGGAGCAGAAGAGAGAGAAAGAGAGAGAGAGAGAGAGAAAGAAATAAAGGAGAAAGAAAGGGATGAGGAGACAATAAAGAGCCGCTCCGCTCGGCACGGACTCCGAGTCGTGCATGCGGGTGATGAGCTGTTGATGGGGCCGGCGCTGTTTGCCAAACCACTCACCAGGAAACCCAGGGTGTCCTGTTTCAAAGACTGCGGCATTGCATGATGTGTTTCACGCCGGGCCGTGGATGTGCAATGAGGTTTCACAGATGAATCTTGATAAATCAGAATACACGTCAAACGTCATTTTTCTCATCTGGAATGTCATCAGCGTATACTGCATTAGCCTATAAATAAGGAGGATCTGACTTCTTTCTTCAGAAAAAGTGCAAATTTGAGTAAATACATTTTGTGTCAATATTGATTTTTTTCAAACTAACGATATTTTTTCCAATAATAAAACAACAACAACAGCAACAACGACAAAGTGCTATAAACTAACTTACTTAGTGGACAAGAGATAGTATTTGGACAAGACTTAAAAAAACAAAAAAACTGTGTAATATGTAATAGATTAAGTGGATAATTTGAATGTGATCATTACAGCAATTGTGCATGAAGGAAGAAGGATCAGCAATGGAAGGACATCAGTATAGTAAGTCTTGTAGAGTGGACTGTGGTGAATTCATCCCGACTGAGGCCTTGAGGGAAAAGTTACTGATTATCAATAATACCTACAGCACAGTTGTCCTTGTACCGAGGGAGCGGCAGTTAACTCTGGACTACAACAGCACTATTCATAGGCCACACTATAGTCCTATTGTTGGAGGGTCATTGGAACGAATTCTCGTGAAACACGAGCTTTGCTTTTGTTGAAGCTTAAATTTCCAGAACCCTCCCCCCCCCCTCCCCCCTTCCCTTCCACCATTACCATCAACTCCACCTCAGACCATCTCCTTATGCAGATAACAACGACTCAGAAGAAGTAACTGTTGGCAAGTGTCTGATGACTCCCACGTTTTCAAGAAGGTAACCTAACCTTCCTTCGCATGTTACCACAAGAGAACGGTGTGCGACACAGATGCAATCTCGGTCATATTCATATCGACTAACATTTGCTGGAAAGCTACAGTTTTAGTGAGTGCTCTCAGCGATATAAACGATCAGTATTCTATAGAATTACGATAGAACATTGGAGATTCATCCGCCCTGTGTGTAGATGGTCCATTATATCTTTTAAAACTGAAAAATAAAACATCCCTAAGGTCAGAGATCTCGGTGGAGCAGAGGGAATGATCTTCACGCTTTGTATCCTCCAAGATCTGATGTTAAGGCGTATAGATTTGCCTTGTAGTTTGTTTGCCGTTCTCGCTGATAAGAACAAATGTATCCTTTAATGTTAGAGAATAATCCTTCGGTTTTCAGGAAGTGACAACGTTTTTTTGACAAACCATTGAATTCAACTGTTAGTAATTTACATGCCAGTTTCTCCTCGTCGTCAACATGGGTATTTGGCCTTGAAACCTGCAGGCTGTTTTCATGTATGTGAACCAACTGAAAGTCTCATTTCAAACAAACAAACAAACAAACAAAAAGTATATTTTTTTCCCGATGCAGTTGAATAGGTTGTGTATAAGTTTTTCTTAGTCCTCAACCCCGTCCGGAGTTATCAGAGCGCCCCTTGACGGACTGTGTACCAATCCTCTCCATCCATCACAGTTGTGGGTCTATGCTTGGGTCTCCGCAGAATGTGTTCTATTTGTCCTTTCCTGAATGTGTCCGTTTATCTTTTCTTCTGCCAAAATTTTTTCTTCTAAGCTATCCCTCCTTGGAGCATGGTTTTAAAAAGCAAGGCCACTGGGTCTTGTTATATGGCCCTGTCCTGATATCTTAATTGTCTTTTCTTCACAGTTGAAAAAATGACTTCTTTAGAGCCATTATTATGGTTCTTATCTTTTGTAACATGATCCAGTTATGAGAAACCGAAATGTTTCGGTAGCATCTCATCTCCAGTACCTGTATTTTTTGTACTTCGTCTGTCAGTGTCTATATTTCGCACCCATGATATAGAAAGATGAAGAGCACCAGTGATGTGCTTCATAGTGGTGTTATCACTTCTCCACACTCGCCTGACTGTGGTTATTGCAGTCAATATCTTTGCAGCTCGTGAAAGAATTATACGACTCGATCCCTCATCTTTTGATGATTGTTCTTAAATATTTGAATTGCTGCTCGTTTCTGAGTTCTGGGCCAAGCAGTGAAGCCTTTACTTTTGTGATTTGAGTGTGGAGATTTCCAAGACCTTGGTCATGCTTGTATTTATCTCCATTCCGTGTATTCTGGAAGTTCTATCCAGATGATCGACTAACCTGACAGTTATTCTTTCCGTCTTGCCAGTCGTCAGTATCCGTTAATATAAGTAAAGTCTATGAAATTTCTCCCCCCAATAGTTATTGTTTCTACATGATTCTCCGGAGTGTCATTCATTACCCTTTTCCAGAAGATGTTGTAGAGAGAAGTAGGAGGCACTCCTGGCGGACACCTATAGAGGTGTGGAACCCTTCTTGGATTATGCTGTTGTGCTTTGATGTAGAGCTGTTGAATGGTTTGAATCAGCTTTCCTCCCATACTGAATTTATTCATGGAAGCCCGAAAGCCATCACAGAACTACAAATTAATAAATACTTTAAAACACACACACACACACACACATGCACACACACACACACAAAAAAAAAAAAAACCCTAGACACGATATTCCGTAAAAATCATACAATGGACAAATTCCAAGTTTTCTTTTTTTGTTGCTGACACCGTGTCTTCGTAAAAATATTTTGAAGTTACGCTTATGGGAACTTTTTGTGACTTCTGAATTTGCTTCATATTCCTGTCTTTGACGAGTTTATTTTGCGACACTTCTAAGTGCACTCAGACAGCTAATATTTGTCTATGTTTGTCAAAATCAATTCTTTGATCAGCAGAGTCGGCATACCAGTATGTAAGCTAAAACTGATTGCTGTTCGAATAAAGACTCCTTTAGTTTGACCATTGTGACATGTAACTATATCGAATTGCTTGAACAAATATCCAACAGTAACGTGTCCACTTTTTTAGCCATCAAAAGTAATAGCTTTTCTTCTTACAAAGAACTATAAGTCCAGAACAATTGTCAAATTTACCCGTTTTTTTTTTTTTTCTTTTCTCCTTTATCTATGGGAATTTGTCACTGAAAACTTAAAAGTGGAACTTTTTTTTTTTCTTTTAACTAATGTATTATTTTCTATGCTGGAGGGAACATTTTACTGAAAACAATTTCTGTTTTTAAAAGTGTATCTCTCCAAAATAAAATTTGATGTCTGTTGTGTCTTGTGTTATTCTTTCTAAAGGTATTTTATTCATTCACAAATGAATTTGTCCAGAGAAGGAAGGGAAGGGATGGGGAAAGTTGTTGGCTTATTTACATGTCAATTTCTCTCGAAAGCGATGGATGGCTCTCTGTTTTTACATTGACCGGGAAAAATCAAGGCGGGTTATCTACTATAAGTGAGACTTTTCGATAACTGTCTAGACAAGGCAAATCCAAGCAGGAACAGAGATCTCTTGCGTTGAGGATGGTCCAAAATCATCTAGAGACATAAATCTATGCCTGCTGGTCGGACACGACTGGATATTGGCTCCCTCTTTTTTCCGCGACGTTTTCTATGCAATCATGGCAAGGTGGCGCCTTCTGGTTATTTTCTTTGGTGTCTTGACAAAACAAGATACGCTAAATATAACTCACAAGAACAACACCACCCTCTTGCAAAAATCTCTGTTGGTTACAACTTTCTCGCTGATATTTGTGCTATTTTAGTTGTTGTTGTTGTCGTTATTGTTGTCGTTTTTGTTGATGGTATTTTATATTTTACGTTGTCATTGTATGTAAAACAAAGCGGCCTGCAACAGAGTACCAGAAGCTTTTATATTATCGATATAATTTAATTTTGTTTTATCTTGTTAATGTTAATGCTTGAATTTTCATCTGTCATCTATCCATTTGTTTCTTGCATTATTCTACGCTTTCAATACGAGCTGTCCATGACTTTTGTTAAAACTTTCCTCAGTCCTATAGACTGACCGCGCGTGGTCTTTATCTTAGATTGATATTGTTTTAAAATTTCAGATAAAATCGAAGTGGGTAATTGATTTTATTGGATTTAAATGTCATTTTAAAATTTGTATGCCACAGAGTGATGGTCAAGTCACCCTTTTTCTCAAATGTAAAGCTACCCCAAAATGTCATTGTTTTTATTATGTATGAAAAGACTGTTTAACAAGTTCCACTGACTGACTTGTGTTAAAGATATCATGATATTACAGTGTGTCTACAATGAATACATTAGATTTAGGGGCTTCTTTTCGTCTCATCTGTTTATATCTTCCATATCCTTGCTCATCGCCTAGAACGTAGGTCTGCTTTGACAAATCGTCTTGACCGATGCATGATAAGGGTACAATACAACGTACACGCGTTCCTTTAATCAACCGTATGGAGGCGTCTCTGAAAGGCTAGAAAAAACAGCGTTGCACAAACTCTCATTTGACGGAACACGAGTCATGGCCATTCACGGCCTAGGGTTATTATCCTAAATAATTAGCATTTGGCTGATACTCTCAATACCACTGTTTTGGCCAGAAAGGTTCTGTCGTGAATACTAGATTGAGGCAATTGAGACTGATTTATCATCTTGTTTGACCTACATGGCTATGGAATGTCGACTATCTAAAGCACGAAAATAACACCTAATAAAAAACGATTAGGCTCAAAACCTCAAGATTGCGAGGCGATGAACTGCCGTTTATTCACCACTCGGGACAAACTAAATATTCCACAATAGTTTCTGCATTTGTTACTTCGACCAAAAGACTAAATTTCAAGAATGGCATAGCAGTTATCAAGATTACAGATTATTGTTCACTATAACATTGAGCAACCAAAGCGGGCATCTCTGCAGCTGTAACACACCGTCTCTGTTGTCAAAGTTGACAAAGGACATCCCACGAGATAACCACCTTCAGGAGATTGAAAGACTTACCAAGAGCGTAACAGCCGAACTATCTATGAAATAAATTCAGCAACGTGTCTGGGCGTTGTTAAAACGATTGTTGTTTTCATATTGTGCTGCATATGAAAGGCAGTATAATAAAACGCTGTGCTTCATGGAGTGGCAAATAAGGAAAACGCCA
Organism: Peronia verruculata; assembly: GCA_038406235.1. Lineage (NCBI taxonomy): Eukaryota > Metazoa > Mollusca > Gastropoda > Systellommatophora > Onchidiidae > Peronia > Peronia verruculata. Next base: position 3,392 of record JBCAUA010287541.1, on the reverse strand, counting down.
TACAAAGCACAGTCAGACTTGGCTACAACATCTATTGTCTCCTTTAAGTTATTCAGATCATTTTCAATCTCTAAAATCCTTAGATGAACGATCTATTGACCGTCATTAAGTGATATTTGACCAATAATAGTAATAATATAAAAGAAAGGTTATCCAGAAAGAGTTATGGTCTTTATTTACATTTGAATAATATGTGAGGGCGATAATAACAACTTGAATGATATCTGTGGGAAATGTTTTATTGATTTGCCGCATGAATGTGCCTGGATCGACCATTGTAAAACGATTTGATAAATATATTAAACTTTACGGTCCTCTCCATTTCTTTAGTATAATGTGCAGTGTTTTTCTCCTGTAGGCAAGGAGAAAATGGAATAGGTAAATAATGGTGTAGATGTACACTCAATGTGGATGTACAATGCATTCCCTTGTCTCACTATATCATAACATAGTTTTGCAATAAATTATCTCATAAAGCTGGTCCTTGAAAAAGATTTTTTTTTAAAGTCCAGGACTCATAAAGCAGTGAAGACGAAAATTCTTTACAGATGTGATGATTAGTTTGCCTTTGATATTATTATATGCTGATATTGGTTTGCTTGTTTGTTTGCGTTTGGCTGGTTTTTGCTGTAGTTTTTGATACTGTTATTGTTGTTGATAATTTGTGATAATGCAATGTTTTTCAATCACTAAACCGATGCATACAATGAGAAATAAACAAAAACCGTATCACACATGGATGCTTGGCGTCTACAAAAACTCTCGCAAGAGTTGCAAAGATATTCTTTGGTCTGAATTGGTTTAGCACCCACTAGTTTGATTTTTTTGCTTGTGTCTAATATGGACTGTCATTTGACTAATGCGATCAATAGCAAAAACAACAACAAAAATGTTTAACGTAGGCAAAATGATGGGAGAATTATGCTTATCGACTATACAGTGTCCATAGCCAGCCGAGATAAATATTCTATGTTGTCATAGCTACTTACCACGTTATGAAACAACTGAGAGGGTCTAAACACTCTACAGTCGGTCACGGCAAAAATGATACATTTTAAAACAAAATAGTTTCAAACATTGAAAGGCGAGGAAGTTCTCCATAGTTTATATGAGGAAATATTTATATTTTCAGTTAATGCAGTTGATAATTTACATTGTCAGTCCTTACTACTGTGAGTCACTCTGAGTCGCTCAAATTCAGTGTTGATTTGGCGTCATATTGCCATCGTATCATTAACTACTTTCCTTTTTAGACAGGCTTTGGGCAGTAAATATGAGAGGAGGAGCGAAAATGGCATTCAGCTTGACCTCTTGGTAGCTTGTAGCAATGTGTCTCTTTCCAAAGACTTCATCCACTTCCTGCGAATCTGTGGAGATGAAATTCGTTCAGATTATAAATAATTCTGTTCCACCCACACGCAGTTGTTTTTCGCTTCTCTCACCTCCCAACGGAACGACACAAAACATATTTGTTGCTGACATTGTATTCTGTGACAGTTTTTTCAGGTTCAGTTAGCTGGACGTCAATCACATCACTGCCTCCAACCTTCTGGCGTTTTGACATGGGCACTGTGGGAGTTGACAGTGCACAGAGAACGTCATAATGTTAACCCTAAAAGTGTTCGTGGGAACGGTTGGACTACTAAATAATGCTTAACATTAGGCAATAAAATTCAAGACGGCAGTGTAGGTCTTAAGGCCACATAACAATAAGACGAGATCCGCCCTACCATACTATAGGTTAATAGACAAGTACTCCAAATGCGAAGTGCACATAATGAATCCTTGACCAGGACGGCCCCTTGACATATCTAGGGTTAATGTCCTGACTTGATAAATGTAAAATTATTACCAGATATTGACAAGTCATTCACCTAAAGTGACCCAAATTTATGGTACATCTGCGAGAACCAAAATGAGTGTACTGTAATATTGCAGGCTTAAAAACAAATTGGGTTCGTCCTCCGCTAACATTTTTTAAAAGTTCAAAGTTTTGTATTGTGATGCTGAATGTAGGCGGTGATGGTGATGATTAGTTCTAGGATTTAAAATAAATTCCACAAAAATTACAAGAGTAAGATGACAAGTTGGTCGTGCAAAGTGCTGAAACAAGACTCCTATTTATGCTTAGGGCTTACTGGACCAGCAACCCTTAGAGTCCTTGGGGCACAACTGAGGACGTTTGTTTTGACATTTGTTTTTCAACTCAACCTGTCTCTGATCTCAGTTTGGGTCGTGGCAAAGTTGGCTCTCGTCTATTCTCTGGTATTACCAACTTATTTCTTCTTCTGACCAGAAGAAAATTTCTATACATAGAACTGAAGTGACATGTGAGTTCACGTTGCCCCAGAAAATTACTGTATTCGACATAAAAAAGAACAAAAAACTGTGGTCCGCTGAGGAAAAGTTGTGGAAACCAAGCCGTGTCAGGATGTCCTGAAACTCTCATTTGTCAGACTGGGCCTCAAGGGATGGCTGGCTATTACCATTGCTTTTAGCCATTATGACAAGCATTGACACATAGGCGTTTTCACAGTCATTTTGTGAATACCACTTTGGTAGTGATAACATTTGCATGGCGCGATGGAGTTTTCCAGGACGTGATCGAGCTTATTTCACTTCTACAGAATGAGAGCAAGATTCAAATCTTAATATTATACCGATTTTTACTATTTATTGTTACCGAGTTTTCCATTATATATAGAGTTACGAAGAAAATAGCTGGGCCGGTCTCACGTCTATAGTTGACAGCCAAAGTCACATTGTACTTTTTTTGTGTTTGTTTGTTTGTTTGTTTTTATTTACCACTTACTGGGAACGAATCTCACAAGTATATTTTATATATTTGGGTAGGCCCAAAGTAATAAGAGAATTACTGGGTGACTAAGATGAGAAACGTAGACGTAGGAAAGAAAAAGAAATCGGGAAATGGCAGATGGTATAAATAAACAGTAAGAGAAAACCGCTTTTAACGTTAACAAGACCGTCCAGGAAAAATAAGTGAATTCATTGAGCAAGAAAAATCATGCTCGTGTCGACTGCCATAAATATCTGAATTCTAGATGCACTTTTATGCACTTTGCTAATTACAAAATTATAATAATAATAATAATAATAAATAAATAGACAAATAGATAAATAAATAAAAAAATAAGGAAGTAAATATGAACTGGATTATATTGAAAAGCACCAAAGTATAAAATCATTCACTCTGATCAAATTGAAGTCATATAAATGAAAAAAAAAGTTATTGTTCTTTCTTTCTTTCTTTCTTTCTTTCTTTCTTTCTTGCTTTCTTTCTTTCTTTTTTTTTTTTTTCTTCTCACCCGCTCAGTGCAACAGCGAAGAGATAAAAGATTTAGTCCCTGAAGGGCATGCAAATAGGAACATCA
>JBCAUA010287430.1:0-19691 GCA_038406235.1 Peronia verruculata | reverse complement strand
GAAGAGACAAAGCTTCAAGTTGTACTAGATCTAGATCTGGGGGGGGGGACTCAACATTCACAGGGATTAAATATAATTTGTATCTAGATCTAGATCTATCTGAGAAGAGACAGAGCTTGAAGTTGTACTAGATCTAGTTGTAGCTTATTTCATGACTTTTGAACACCATTGCTTTCAAACACAATTACACAATAGGCCTGAGATTTTCTTATTCATTGGTTTTACTTAGTAGCTGGCTGATAAGATCAGTAATTGATGGAACACAGACAAAATGAAAAATGAGAACACAAATTTCACATTCAGATCTCTGAGATAAGGAGACTTCTAATTCTGATTTTTTTTTTTTTTTTTTCTGCACTCTTGATGAAACATGTCATAGAAAACGAACATAGGCATGAAATTTCAAAACTGTGCCTATTTCAGTTATATTTTAGATCAAACAATTAGATCTAGATCTAGATTGTAGATCAGAGATAACTGATGCAACACCTATTGGTAGCTAATGCAACACACTTCAAATTTGGAAGGTTGTTGCTATATTGACTTGGGTCCGTTTAGTGTTACTTTCCTATCCGGACCTGGGTTTACTAATAATAGTAATTATCCTAGCGGAATCAGCCTTTGAATCAGAGAAAAGATGACCAAATATTAACAAATTCTAGGAAATAAGAATTTTCATTGATAGATCTAGGTCTAGATTCCAGATCTAGATGTACAGTGTTTTGTAATTTGTTGTCTCATATATTGACCTACTTAGCCTCTGCATAAATGGGTTAGATCCATACTCATAGCTATTGTAAGTTTGGTAATGTGTTAGGGCCTCGTCTAGTGTGTTAGAAAATTTACTTGAATTACACAGAGAAAGAAGACTCTTGACTCTTGTCAGTCTTGAAGAATTAAAAAATGCTTTTATAACAAACTCTTTACTGCAAAATTGATTCTCCCAGGGTGGCCTTGAAAATGAAACCAGGGAAGTGATGCATGCACAGTCACAAAAAAAAAAGTCAACATGAAAAGACACTATGTTGCAAAAAAACCGTCTCTGAGGACCTAACCCAACCATAAAACACAAATCCCAACCAAACAAGCATTTGATGAAATTGTTGCACCCAAATCCACAAGACTTTGTTGACTGTGACTAAATGCTTGCAAAGGGGTGTTTCTAAAACTAGCCTGGTGTCCATATAACAAAAAAAAAAAAAAAATCTATGGAGACCCATAGCTTCGTGTGTCTTGATGAAACTTTTTGCGACAAATCAAAAATGACTGAGATCATTCTGCGACTTCTTTCTTTACAGTTTTTACCATCTGAACCATTAATTAGTCATGAAAATTGCAGATAATCTTATTTCAACAATGACCATAGAGTAAGGACGCTAGTTTTACAACACACACATTATCTTTGACCCAACCTCAGTATTGTCACAATATCGTAGAACTCCATGACAAAAAAAAAAAAAAAAGTCCCGAGTTAAGGCTAACTTTGCTCCCACCATTTAAGAAGCCCCCCCCCCCCCCCTTTTTTTTTTATCTGATTCTCAATCTAATGAGAGCAAGATTTCATGTCATCATATAGGGTAAAAAAAAAAAAAAAAATTGGACAAAATTTGGCAAATTTTGGGTAGAATATGGTTAAAATGATAGCAACCAAAAGGAAAAAGAAATAAAATTGCTTCAAAGCCTTTTTTTTTAAAAAAAACCATTTTAACTTTTCACTGGAAATTTGAAAATGCCTCCATACATGGCAGTATTTTTTTCAATCTCATGCAACCATTGTTACTTATTAAAATATTTAAGATTATGCATTATTCAAAGCATTTATTCATTACTTTAAAACTTAAAGCGGTAAAGCTTTAACACAAAATTAATATGAAATAGCTTAGCATTTGAGTGTGGACTATGAATTTGTTTAATGAAGAGACGAATCGTGTATATTTGAACATTGTTGCTCAGCTCATCTCGCACATTCTCCATACCACCTATATACTTAATAAGATAACATTGAATTTAACTTAATACCATTGCGTTTTTTTTTTTTTTTTAACGATGAATCATTGGATATGTTTAGTTATATGTGATTTATTCTAGTTTATAAAAAAAAAAGAAATAAAATAGATATCTGTCTATTTTGTTTTTGTAATATTCACAGGTCCTCGAGTTGGCTGGCAATGCCAGTAAAGACTTGAAGGTAAAACGTATCACTCCACGTCATTTGCAGCTGGCCATTAGAGGAGATGAAGAGTTGGATTCTCTTATCAAGGCTACTATTGCTGGTGGTGGTAAGTGCTATATCTTTCAGATTGATTTTTATTCCAGATTAAAGCGCAAGCCAGCGAAGCTCAGGGCTTGTCCTGGTTTCACTTACATTTATAATGCTATTATTTTGTGCAACTTCCGGATGACAACCGAACTAGTGTTTGGCCCCTGTTTGAAGGTCAAGAATCCCAAGATCTTAGTGCTTAATTATAGTTTTAGTGGCAATTTTGCACTAAAAAGAAAAAAGAAATGCATAGCAGGAAAATCTTTTCTATCCATGGCATTATTAACTACCATCTGTCCTATCTATTAATTTGTCTCTAGCCTTTACTATTGATAACTAAACTTTAGGAGAGAAAAAAATAATGATTGTAAAACTCAATACAAAGATAGTGATAATAATCCTGTCTTTGTCTGATAATAAAATTGGGGGAACTAGATATTTTTATAGCAATACAGTCTACACTACACCTGAATCGAACCCTGATGGGTAGACTTTCAGTAACTTTCACGTCAGTCTTTTTCCATGGAATGAGCCCCGGCTCTTCTTCACTTTAGAAATTAAACTGAAAAATTGACATTGATTCCTCCATACTCACGGAAGAGTCAAGCTTTTTTTCTCCTGTCCTTGACCTTATATTAAAGGAATAAGGAAAATTTGAGTTGATGGAACTTACCTTAGCTTGTAGTTGTACAGCACTTCATCTTAACACATTAATGCTCCTCCCATCACATGACAGCATGACTATAGGTCAACTACAACTGTCAAAAGGATTCACTAAACAGGACTTTCCCTCCCTCAGACTATATGACCAGAGGCTGACTGGCTGTTGTCTTTTTTCACACCTCACCCACGATCTCATGCTCCTATGCCTTGACATACCTTGTGTGTGCTTGGCATTAATGGCTATGCTTAAATAATATACTCTACAAAAAAAAAAGAAAGAAAGAAAAAGGAAAGAAAAACGGTTTATATGAAATTTGCCAAGACTGGAAACGTTTGGTATTATCACTGTTTCCAGTAACCTTTATGGGATAAAATGAGTCATATGTATTATTGTATGTGCTAGCTAAGTTAAGGGGTTGGCTCAATTTCGGGCACTACCTTTTAGTGTTCCCGACCTCTCGCTACTACTAAAGTCCAACCCTGAAGTACAAATGGCACATATCGACTACATGTGTTAGCGTTAGGGAAGACTGTCACACACTCATCAGGCCTACATGTTAGTGCTAGGGTGGACTTGACATCCCTGATTCCCAGAATCGGCAAAGTGTGCCATGAATTTTTATCACCGATATACCAGTGATTGGGGGTATGTCTAGATTTAGCTTTTTTTTTATGGCTGCTCCCGAGAATAAGTATGGAAAGTGTTTCTAGCCACAGAAGAGTGACATCCTGTTCAAAATAAGCCAGAAGAAGCGTGATTTGAAGTTTGTGTTTATAATCTAAGTTTTTGTGTGAATAGAGCCAAGAAACTGGCAAAACGAAAGGTCAGCAATGAATAGGACCCGGTTAGTTAGATGTCTTTGGATTAATTTTGTGGAGATTTTGTAAATAATGTGACAGTTCATTCTGATAGTGATAGTAAGAGTGCCACTGCAGGCCTGAGATTTAACGTTCGCCAACTCGCCAATGGCCCCTAAAAATGGTGTCCGGCGAACTTGATTTACGGCACCACTCGCCCGGCTGGCGACCTAAAAATTACCACCATTGGTAGAGATTTTGTACAGTATGGTACATCAATAAAAACCAAGAATAAAGTTGTTTTCTAAAAATAATCAGCAGAAACAGTGTTGTTATTGAAAAATATTGTTTATTAGCAATAGTAAGACAATTTAAAATAGAACTGCATTTTCGATCAAAGGGTCTGGCAACCTGAACTTCCCAGGTTAGGAGCCAGGCTGGCTGCTTAGCCTGGCTTGCTAAATCTCAGGCCTGCACTGACGATCTTGGGAGTGTTCAGAGTGGCAGTAATGCCAGCAGTGAGGATGAAGCGAGGGGACTGATTTAGGAGATATTAGAAAAAGAAATGTTCGTGATTTTCTCTGCTGAAACTTTTTTTTTTTTTTTTTTAGAGTTTATGAACTATGAACTATTACAGACAAGTAGAAGCATATTAGATCCATTTTGAAGGACCCTTTTATTTTTTGTTTTTTGGTATGGTTTTCTTGTTTTACTCTCTTGTGAATGGGGGTTCCCGCGCAGTGTGTACACTCAGCACGGAGGTTTTTTTTTTTTTTTTTTTGAAAGGTTGGCAGCTATGTAATGATTATAGCATTTAAGTGGCATGAGCATAATCATCGCTGTATTGATATGTGCCATTTGTACTTTTGGGTTGCGACTTCCATAATAACGAGAGGTTGGGACCACAAAAAGAAGATAGTGCCCAATTTTGCCCGAGAGCCCTGAGCATTGAGAACTCAACAGGCATTCTTCGGTTTCATAGACATATCAATGCAGCCCTTGAAATACCAGTACATTGAAATTGATCACAAATCTCGTTTAGATCTAGGCATAGTGGTGAATTCATCGAAACTAAACATGTCATTAAAACAAGTGCAAGAGAACAAGAGGCAAAGAAGACAGATCTAGATCTAGTCAGCCAACCATGGTAAAGTGAGATCTAACTTCAGTTTTTGCCTTGTTTGGTTGCTAATGCTTACTGCTGGAGTTCAAAGTAATACTGATTGATAAAATTGATGAACGTTTAATAAAAAAAAAAAAAAAATTGATCATCTACAGGAAGTACCGTACATGTAGAGGCGAACCCTTTCAGGGGAGTCCAGTAATATCGTGCGTAAATGTACATAAAAGTATGTCTGTGAATAAAAGTGCTTCTGAGGATCGCGTTCTGTTACATAATGGCCATTTCAGTCATTTGCAAAATAGGGATGATATAAATATAAAACAAAAGATTTTCTATCCCCTACAAATTTCGTATTAACCGTTTGAGAGTGTAGTTTGTGGTGAAGAGGGTCTGCATCTTATGAATCAACAGTTGCCAGATGTGGAAACTTTGTCTTATGTAAAGATTGCTGTCTGGTGTTTCTTCGTTTTTTTTTCAAGGATCTCCACTCTAGGCCTGTTTATGATCTAAAATTTCATAACTGACGATCCATGACCGATATGTTTATTTTATTGGTTATTTTCTTCTTGGTCATGTGTGATACACAGCTATGACCTTGACCTTTGTCAATATTGACAAAACTGAAAAATCGGTTGCTCACAATCAGCCCGAGTTTCACTCACTTGACTTTCGACTGGGCACTTTGGGTGTGAAACTCAGTACCGTATTTCATGAATCTGACTTCGCAGATCGACTCTGGTGTCAAATTGTAGATTCAAACAGGGATGTCAAACTTCAGACTTTAGTTATGTTTCCGACTTCTTGGTTGTCGGTGAATCTCCTACTTTTGGCCGATCGACTGCCAACTTTTACCAAATCCACGAGACAGTCATGGTTTCATAGTAATTTGCACTACAAATTCCGCGTGATGACAAAGAAACTGGAAGTATCTAAGAGTTATCTTCTACCTCAGACGATAATCAGACTGTTGTTCAGCAGCTATTTGAAGATCAAGATCAAATTTCGTAGTGTTTATTTCGGAACGCCTAACAACATACAGTCAAGTGGTCGCATGAGAATTGTTGAAAGAAAATCAGCACATCAGAGCACTGACAACAGTTAATGTGCCCTTAATCAGAAAAAGATTAGTATAAGGGGGCAGCAGTTTGTGATCTAGATCTAGAGAAATTTTATTTTTTTGCGAAAACAGTCCGACATTCCTGATTCAAACACAGCTGTATAGCTAACCTAATGAATGTTTTTAGTTTCATGGCTGGCCGTGGCTGATGACCTAACTGAAATTTGGTTATCGTAACTGATTAATCATGAGCCCATGACTGTAACCGGTTACTATGTAGTTACAGTAGTATGACCAATCTTGCGCAGGTCCTCTCCTGTGTTCTGATTATTCTGAAAAATGGATTCAATCAACTCCTCCTTCCTATGCTTTTTCTTAATAATCAGCATTTTGGCACGTGACCCCTGTGTGGTGCAAACACTCCAATTCTGAATCACATGCATAATTTATGGCCTTTTCAGGGCTGTCAGAGTTCCATGAATCTGCGAAAATCCAGCTTTCATTATTTTGTTGGGAGGGGGGGGACAGATTCAGGTCCTTTGACAGCATTTGTGGCCAGCAGATGTAAATCTAGACCTAACTTTGGATTTTCTTTCCTGATTAGACATCTAGATCTAGATTCTATACGATCTCAGTGTGGCCTGTCAGTGCGATTGTTTAAAGGGTTTGGTGCTTCTATATCAACTAGATATATGCTACCACTAGTCACTACTCAACGTTTGAGACCTAGATCTAGTCAGGTTGTACTGTAATACTAATAGGTGCATTTGTTTCATGCGACGATCATACTGACAATCAGTATGACAAGAATTTCTTTTATTGTTTTTCAGTATGACAAGAATTCATTTTGCTTTTAGAGGGTGAAATGAAAGTCATATGTCATGTTTCGTATGCCGGCCGACTAAGTTTAAGGGTTGGCTCAATTTTGCATTTACAGCCCTTTGGATTGTTAATAAAGTAGTGAGTTTAGCATTGAGTTGCACAAGTTTTCATCAAGCCAGTTGCTTCCTTTTGGCAAAAACGAATTGACTAAGAATTCGAATTATAATTTTGACAAACTTATTAGTTTTGTTACACCATGCCTTTTCACATTTTTCATTCAAGTAAAATATGCAGACATGACTTTTTTCTCTCTCTCTGTCACATATGTCGTGTCCAACAACAAAAAAACCAGGGGTCAGGTCAAATGGACTGATGTATTTATATGTCTGTGAATATATACTCTAAGTAACTATTAGTACGGACTTTGTCGAAAGTGGAAAACCTGTTGTATTATCACTCTTTCAATAACTGAAAAAACCATTCTGAAACAGAAAGCAACCTCTGGATATAGTTTCATTCACAGACATATTACTATGTATATAGTATGTCTATAGTTTAAGTACGTTTTTACCTCCCGTGAAGGGTTCATCGGATGAACATTATTGTCAAATTTAGAATGCCATACATGTACTTTCTGCAGATGTCCAACAAACCTTCATCAGTGTCCCTTTGAACTCCAGCGATAAGTCTGTTCTCTGACACTTCGACATGTTTAGTTTCCTTGTACAGTGGTCTCCGCCTAAGAGCCCAGTCTGCCTAAGAACCCATCTCTGCAGCTAAACAGAATTTTTCTTCTATAATTTACCCCTCTAAGATCCCGATCTGGGCGCTCCTTAATAAAAAAATTTGTCTGAGAGCCCGGTGTCGGACCAAGATACTTGAGTACTTATGGTATAATTCCACCTCATACTGTCCACGAGAGAAATCCACAGTGCTAGTTGTGCAGTAAAATGGGGAGGGGGGTGGAGGGAACAAGTAGACAAAGGAGTGGAAGTGATGGTTGATCTATGACTGCATAATCAGGCCAGGTTGTTGACTACCCCATAATCATTTCTTTGTTTGACAACACATGGGGACAGCACTTGTGATTGGCTTTGTGGATAAGGAGGTGTAAATTTAGCCTCTTGACTGGTCAGCTGTTTTGCTTCTTCAGTCGGTCTATAAACACTTGAGTCACTTGTGCGATTATCCGCGGGGTATCATAGCAATTTCATGTTTTCAGCAATGATACGGTTATCTGGAAACCCACATGGCATTTAAGCGCTGGGCAGTATTGATGTAATTATATGCTAAAAGGATCAGGAATTGCTATATCTAATTATAACACACATTGGGAAGGAGGCTGTACTTATTCACATAGATAAATTTTTAACTAACGATAACATCAACTGATCATAGTAGTGAAGACAATCTGTGGTGAGATTGGTTGTGCAACTTTTCAGTTCGCTTAAGAGCCCTTTTTTTTTCTTTTGTACTTATTCGCATAGATAAATCTTTAACTAACGATAACATCAACTAATCATAGTAGTGAAGACAATCTGTGGTGAGCTTGGTTACGTAACTTTTCAGTTTGCCTAAGAGCCCCCTTTTGGTCACCCGACGACCAGGTTCTTTGGCGGAGACCACTGTATTCAGTACTAGGTATAGTCAATTTCAAGTGCCACTTTCATAGATTTTCACTGTTTTTAATATGAAACTGAAAAGGCCTATCATATTGTAATAATGCAAATATTGTTTTCACTTGACCATAGGTCTTACATGTTTCTTGTTCCTCTGACTACAGGTACTAAATTTAATCATTTGTATAGGCTGAGGAAACAAACAAATATAACTGGACATGTCACTGTTTGATATAAATGTTTGTTCTGTCATTACAGGTGTGATCCCCCATATCCACAAGTCTCTGATTGGAAAGAAGGGCTCTCAGAAGGCAGCATAACCACCCTTTGTGTTCAAGCTCATTTTATTGGTGTTGTTATTGTCACTGTATTGTCATTCAATCAACATCTGTGTTTTGTCTTCATTATGTGTAGATTTTTAATTCCCTTTTTATATTGTCATCAAAACATGGACCATTTTTAATTTCATTTTATTAACTGTCACAGGCATTAAATTTTACTGATATTGAAACCTAGTGTTCTGCTCTTCTCTTTGATGTTTTGAAATTGAGCACATGTATTTTTGACTAATTTGAAAGGACCAAAGGAAGCTCCAAAATTTGGAGGCAGGTACAATTCCATGAAAGTAAAATGAAGTTGAGTATATGAATCAAGAAAGAAAAAAAATTGAGACACTTTAACACAGTTGTACTTGAGAACAAGACCATTATTTTGTCTAATTAGCACATCCAAAAGTTTCAGATAATAGTTTATTGTTGCATACCCACCCCACCCCCACGGAGTTTCTACCAAACAATTTAAAGATCCAAGTGATATGGCTCAACTGCAGACCTAGATCTACTTTTTTAAATTTTCTTGACATTATTGATGAGTAGTTCACTTTGAATTGACTGGGTTTTGCCTGAGACGTTTAAATATGTATAAATTCTTTGTCTGTGAGTGCTGGTATGTCTCTGCACTGAAAACTTTATTCTGTATGACTGCTTTTCAAGCCTTTTTGAACAGTGACATAGAGCTCTATTGTTTCCATATAAAATTGTCAAGTCACAAACATTTACGTTGTAGTTTGGTCAAGTACTAAATTGCTGCAGCCTGAGACCAACTTTGAGCAAATTTATGATAAAAAAATGCACATGGCTGAACCCAGATAGTGTAGTTTATATTACATTATCCAAAAGATATTTATACTGAAGAACAATGTCCAAGAATGTCCATGCTCATTATCTCAGCTTAAAAAAAAAAAAAAGCTATTCTTGGTCTGTATGGCAGAGAATCTGCAATAATGACAATAAATGAAATGGTATGAAAAGATGTGGAACTGTTTGTCTTAAACCTTGAGTGGATGAATGATTTTTGCCTACATATAAATATAATTTGTATGTAGCATAACAAACAAAAAATAAATAAAATGAAAGCCAACATGCTTTTTTTTTTTAGTCCCAAAATTACATTTAAATTACAGCTGACTGACACTTGGAACTTTGAAATGTGAGCTATTTTCTATTTTTTGGCTTTTATACAAAGACCTTATCATTAATATCATTACACTAGAAGACATGTGTAAACTTGAATAATTTTAATCAGCAAACGATACTGCACCAAGCTAACTTTTGAACAGAACTGATAAATAAAGGTGTTAACACGTTAAGTCATAAATACATTGTAGTGAAGACAGATTTCATATGTGCATTGGCTTAAACATGTATTGATTAGGAAATAAGCACAGAACACAAAAATTCCTGTTTTACATTGATTCATATACATAGAAATACATATAGACCTCTATACGTATATCTATATGTAATGGAAAACCTCTTTCTCCCAAATCTTGAGTAAATTAAAAAGACCCATTGAAAAAGTTTCAAGTGCATAGTTATGTACAACCTCAATTATCTGCATCTTACACATGTGGCTGTGAAAATTACATGTAGGTACTGGGCAAATTTTGAAATGAAATGGGCATGAATGAGGAAGTGTTTTTTATGTGTACAGAAAATACACAATGTACTACATGTAATAACTATATAAATTAGTACACAAACTATGTTGTTGTGCCCAAACATTACAAATGTAATTACATATAGATCTACCTATATGTATTTTGAAAGCAATCATGCTGCAATGTCTTGCTCACAAAACCATGAATATGATTACTATGATGATCCACTTGGGTGGAAAATGGTCAAGTGCTTACATCAGGGTCAAAGTTACATACCGGTAGGCCTACATGTATATTTACCTGACCATTGTCAGCAGTTAGAACTTAGAGATGATGTGACTGCCATTTTATTTCAATCTCATAAAAACAAGGAAAATGAGCTGTGTTACTGTTAATACTGTTATGAATAGGAAACAACCGGTGTATTTTTCACACTCAAGCAATAACTTTTAAATACCATAATAAATTGAATAACCATTCATAAAACAGCCATATTGCATCAAGTGTTGTCATTGAGTACTGTACCAATTCATAAAGCACATGTACTGACATTACCATTCTACATACATGTATTTCAAATCAAGCTATTGACTGATTGCAGAGTGATTCATCTGTATTTGTAACAAAACAGCTCTCAAAATTTCAAGAATTACATATAGTATTAGTATAATTTGCCCACATTTGAGAAACATTGCAAGAACAAACTGAAAGTAGTGAAATGAAAGGGTAACAAAAGTCATTATGTAAGCCTACATGATGTATTCATGAAACACATGGAGCCACAAAATTTCATGAAAATTGGCTTAGAATAGAGTCCAGTATTAGATTAAATATTACACGCACACATATTTGTACGGGGGAGGAACATTGTTTCAAAGTTTGTTAAATTGTCACGAGAAGATCAGGTATAACTTCCTGAATGGGCTTTATAAAAATTATAATGAGACTAATCTGATTTAATTACATGTACATGTAAATGTAATTTAGTATTACTGCTATTACAGTACTAATGTACTAATAAAATTGCATATTTTTACATGCTCACACAAAAGAGAGTGAAAATATTCATACACATTCCAAATATTATTCACTTGCACATCACACTAAATACAATTACATGTACATGTATTGTACTGTACACAAGTACAGTATACATGTCCATAGGCCTACATCTTGTGCGGAAAAATTTTTCTACTCATTGAATATTGATGTCACTATAGCATATGATGTACATGTATTTTAAAATTTAAGTACATGTTTTCAGATTCCCTGTTCATTTCACTATTTTCAGCTTAGCTCGACTCAAAGTACAATTTGGTTCACTACCTAGTACCTTATCAATCAACTGACACATTTTGACATTTTACGTTATGCCATGCAATAAATGATAACCGTCTACTAACTATTAAACTAGCAGTAGCACACAGATACACAGACACAAACATGAGCCAAATTTCTTCTGGAACACTACAATGGATAAAGAAAGAAAACAAAATACATTAGATCTATATGTGTACACATACCATGTACATGTACTGTCTTCTTGAAAATGTTGCTGAGAACCAGTTGCCTAATAGTAATAACACTATTGTCATGTACATCAAAATATAAAACTTAATGAAAGAAGAAAACCTGATTGCAACAAACATTCACAAACAAGTTCATGTAGTTGTAAGTTTGTTTAGTTAGTAATAGTATCAAAGTGATATAATATCAAATTGATAAAAAGAGAAACAAAACAACAACAACAAAAAAAAAACCATAAATATAAATTATAATACATTGTACATATAGGCCTATGTACACTTAATAAATGTACAGTGGGAAGCATTTCTGTGGTCATATTATATCATAATGCCCAGAGTGAGTGAAAGTAGTACATGTAGGCTACATATAATACTGCCGTACTCATACACAGTAATTTGCTGTGTTAGTGAAAACAAAGTAGGCCTATGATGACTATGTATGAGCACATTCATGTACCAGGGGTATGTGAAAAAAAGAAGAGATTGTGAGAAAAAGGATCCCGTAACCATATGATTTCTCAAATCAACTTAGTATGTAAATTGTAACACAATGATATTGAATGAACATACATTGCTACAATTTACATGTAATTTGGCATGGTGTATGTGCTTTCCAGGTCACCACCAATTCATTGTCATAATATGAAACATTCTAATTTTATTGGCAATGATAAGTATGGGGGATACAAACATGTACATAGACTGTATGTACATACATGTGTCAGAACATACAATGTAACAAAGATGCTGTAACTGAGAAGGTCAGAATCAAAATAGTCTACGTGCCAAGAAGGCGGGAAATGATAGGGGCCTATAAGCTTCCCACCACAAAGCAAAAACAAAGACGTTGCTTGTCAGTAAAATACGAGACAATCACAAACACATCTGAAAAAATGAATAGGCCTAGGTGAAAAGTAACGACAAAAACAAAAAGCAACTAACTCTATCTCTTGAGAGAAACAGACTATCCTAAAAGTTATCATCCGAACATGCGGCAGAGAAGAGTCACCACCTCTCACTCTCACTGTCTCAGCCAATCACTGAATGAGCAATCACCTGTTTCAACTCACTGTCGTTGACAGTGGTGGTCATATTAGTTAAAAAACTGTTTTTAAGGGGGTAACTCCATGCTTGATTCATCTTGACACTTTCAAGACATCTTAAAGTTCTCGGAGAGTCAGTGGGTTAGTAATGCAGTTTAATTTTGTTTTTCATTTACTTTTTTTTTTTTGTACTTTACACGCTTGTAACATTATCTGAAGAACAGGATCTTGTATAAATAACTGATAATAAAACATTGTTTGGTCTCATATGATATTTAATTTTTCACTTCTTTATTACATGTATTATACAAGTACTTTTATTTAATATTCTGTGTGAATTAGATGTTCAAACCCAGCGTATTTAATGAAGTTATTTCTATCAATGACAAGGGGCAACTTGCACAATAAATGAACTCCATTTGGCTGAACTGCCATATACCCCAAATGTTTCTATCCTGATCAAAGGGTACTAATAAAACTAGCCAAAGTCAGAATCAAATGGTCCTAAGTACAGGTTTAATGCAAAATTATGAAGAAATGGGCCATATAAAAATCATGCATGTCGATCTGAGAAGTAGCTCAATTTCACTGTCACACTTCTGTTTCTGTGGTACAAGATTATGGGATTTAGATGTGTAATGCCCAACAAAGCTGCTTTCACTGAAACTACATGTACATCTGTGGGCTGGCATTATGCTGTGGTAAGTTTTTTGCAGTTTTCTCCAAAACACCCCGTTAGGACTAGGAGTTTAGAACTTTTAGATTCCCAATGAAATTTAGTACAATACAATTTATAATGAGATGCTGTTTTCTTAATTTCCCATTTTCCTTCTACAGTATATTTTGTTTTTCCTTACTTTTCTGTTTTTGTTTGAGCAGCTAACTTTCTGAAAAAAAAAAAAAAAACAGCTTCAGATTGGCAGTTAAAATATTAGCAAATTAGCGATGTTGAATGAAGAGAAAAATTTCATGTGCATCTTATCTTATACATGTATATTTACACATAGAATATGTGAATTACATGGTACGAAGAAAAAAACTGAATGGAATTTTGAAGAAAAAAATTATGAATATGAACAAATTTTTAAAAAATATTTTAACTGGCACTTTATGCAAGGATTGCATTTGAACCAGACATGACATGACTAGTAAAAAAATTCAGGTCTTTAGTGCAAAGTCAGTTTTTCTAAAACTACACAACACTACTACAACTAACAATCCTTTTTCCAGAAACATTCACAAGAAATGGCCCATAAGAGAGAAGGAGCCCAGAGAAGGAAAGAAAGGGTAAGAACATGTTCACTAACAACTGCCACTGAAAATACTACAGATGTAGTCCCTACATACATTGTTTTGTATTAACATTACAGCACACCAATGTGTGTGACGTATTAGTCAGCTGTCTCTGTGTTACCTCCAACTCCAGCTGCCTCACACCTGCTGCGAAATGACTAATCTTCAAAGTGGTTCTGTATTTGGTAATAAAAATACACTGTACATAGTACTGCTACTGGCTACCTCTTGTGCAGCTAATTACACAAACAATGTACATACCAAAATCTGTCACACACACAATCACAGCAACTACTGACTACAAATTTATGTCATGATGATCATGTGCAATACATGTGGTGAATAATTTTATCTCTTGTGACATACATACATGTACATGTATACATGTACATTAAATTTATTTATCCAAATGCATGTAAATGCATTGCATTTTCCAATTCCAAAATGTTTCCTGTCCTTCATAACTGAGTTAAAATATGCATGCCTACATCATACACATTTATTATGATTTATTCACATGTATGTCGCCGATTCATTGTTAATTGCAGTTCCCATCCACGTTTTACACCTAAAATGAGTGAGAAAAAAACAACAGACTGCTGAAAAACAATTTCCTCTAATGCACAAATTTGGTATCGTAGCACACTGCATGTACAGATTACATATAATTAATATAAATGAATGTTACACTTCATCATCTATGTTCTAGGGAATTGCTCTTACCAACAAGGTAGCCTCACTGCCATTTGCCATCTATTACATATATACGATACATCAAGAATATATATACATGTATATTTTGACATGTAGTGCTATCTGGATTGGCTTAAACCTACCCCAGGGAAAAGAAAATTTGGCTGAACCATTGAGCTGTCAGTGTCAGTTAAAACTGTGTTTGAGAATAGTAACACATCTAGCTAAAAGCTGTTAAATCTGTAACTGTGTGAACCATTTGGCTAAATCAGTAAATGCACATGAATATGGTTATGTATTAATAACTACATATTATATACATGTATAATGTTGATGTTTTGCTTCTTTTAACTGTGTTAATAAAATATTCTTCTATGGCAGAAACTCATGATAGGTAATCTGATAAATAATAAATGTACTGACATGAAGAGGGACACTGATTATTGATCAATCGGGACCTTAAATTAACAAATTAGATGCCCTTACACGAGAGAGATTATGAAGACATTACATTGACATAACTATCTGACCTTGCTCTATCATACTGATAAAAAAAAATTTTAAAAAATGATAGTTTGATTACCCTTAAATACCACTCAGACATGGAAGAGAGAAGAAAAAAAAAAAAAAAAAAGAACAGAAGAAAAAAAAAAAATGCCAGCATATTCAATCATTTCTAACATGGATGAAAGATGTATTGTGTAAAGATCTACGACACACTCAGTAGGAGGGATTGGATTCAAGACTAACATTAAATACATTGCATGTATGCAGTACCTTATTAAATGTAACTGTGAAATTTCTGATTCAACTAATCTTTCGGATGTGACAACAAAGTGATGATGGTGTCAATACTATCTACTGTACCTGTGTGCTTGATCTTTATCTAGTGCATGTAATCATCACGAAAGATAATCCAGGAATAAAAACAAAAAAACTGACTTCTGGTGAAACTAAAGGAAATTTTCAATCACCATTCCCTCATGTGTACTTGAATACCTATGTCTGCCACAATCAGTTTATAATAGAAACATAGTGCTGATCCCAGCATAACTTTCTATCAGATTTCCTCTGTATAGTGTATGTTGTTCATTGTTTCTGTGAATCTTATAAAGCAACTGATGAAAGGGCTTCAAGGTCAACTCTTCATCTAATAATTGTATGTTACAATACATGAAACATCCTGTTGATATACCCGTCTTTTTTGAGTCTATAAAACTGTTTTGTTTGCAGCATGGTCTCTTTAAGTTTTTCAGAATCCATAGAAACTGGACTTTATGGAACATAATACAAAGTTACAATCACAAGTGCATGTATTTATTAATATGGACAGAACTAACTTGAGTGTTCCTATTTAATGTCTTTTTATATTTTTTTCTCCAAAACTTTAATTGTACAATGTACATGTAATGAGTTTTTACTTTTATTATCATGTTCTGGGGTTTACGGATACATGACGTCTGTTGCAAGTGTTTTCAAATTTAATGAAAAACAAAAATCTTATAATTACAAGTTAACTGGATTAGAGAATAATGTAAACTGAACTAATACCTCTACCAATATTCTGTGACCCGTGAAAAATGTCATTTAAAATTCATGTAGAAATGCAGAAAAATGCCCCCAAAAAATGTGGGCCAAAGCCCAAAAAATGTGGTAAAAATGCGACTCATACACACAAAAGAGGAGCGATTTAAAAAAAAATAAAAAAATGTGAGCCACCTTTTTATTTCAGAATATATCTACACTAATTATGTAGACTACTAGAACTTACTAGAAGAGAACCCATGGCCTGTGTGGGAAATTTTTTAAACATAACCCTGCGACTTATAGTGTATGGCAAAGTGTGCATACCTCGAAATTGAAATTTGGTTGTTCAAACTGATATTGAATGTTACTCACAGGAAATGTGTTTTGAACGCATCATTCTTTCAGCTGTGCAATTTGGATTGAGCACCATCGTGAGTTTATTATTCAATTATTCTTGCATTTTTAGGATATCGTCAAGGACAAGAACACTTATATAAGTACATACACCCATGTTTCTTTGCTTTGTTAGGTAACTAATCTATAGAATAAATATAAATCTGCAATAAAACCCACAATAGAGGCTCAACTATGGGCTCAGAAACTGCTGAATGGATCCATGTGGAATTTGGCGTACAACAAAAAATATGGGTCAGTGTTTCTATGTACATACATGTAAACCTGAAAAAAACTTAAAGGGTGGTGTATGGATGGGGCATTTTGACTGTCATGATGTTGCAAGCAGATCTATGTCCAGAACAATGAAAAACAAAATCTATCACTAACCAATCGAAGACAGTGTGTGTCATAAAGGATGAGCAGTCATCAGCAAATGGATAGGACGGGCGGGATCTAAATTTGTTATTGTTATTGTACTGTACAGAATACATTATGCAACTATAGGCTTTCATGCACTTTGGCTATTTTGATTCTGACCTCCTCATTTACGTGGTACATAAAAATGAAACTGAAGCAACAATTATTACACATGTACAGTTGAGTCCACCCAAACCGAACTCTGATAATGCAAATTTCTGATAATTCGAATAAAAATGAAATAATCTATTTTTTTCCTCTTTGTGCCCATTAAATGCTTCTTGCATAATGCGAAGCTATCGCCGTGAATTTCTATTAAATCGAACCCATCAGTGCCGCCCCAGAGGTAAAATCCACTTTTGTTCTCTCCACGTGATTCCCACCCAACGGGGAAAACAAAGGAGACAGTGTCGTGGATGAGGCGAGAGGGATCACACAATTAATTTGCATAAATGCATTGTGAATATGCCCCACAGCGTGGCTTCAAGTGGGCCTATGCTTACGTCTTTGGAGGGTGTGACGGGGTGGGGTGGGGGTGGAAGACAGAGGTAATATATGTGCAACAGCGATGGCAATCGATAATCAAGCATTCTTGCTGAGCCTTATACTGTTATAGTACAGGTAGACACGGTCAAACACCTGCATGTACGGTAGGCCTACTATTACTATTACGATACTTTGTGTGTAGTCAACCCGAGGCGCTGCGCCTAGCGCCTGTGTTACAATAACTGCGTGGCGGCATAGACGTCTAGCTCTAGTCAATATTTACATCGTGCTCTTTCGTCTGCAGTTGACTAGCTTCATTTTATAGACTAGATCTATGTGATGGCTTCCACCAACCCATTGAAGAGAAAGAAGACGGCTCTTTCCAGTGAGTCAAAAATGAAAATGTTGCAGGAAATAGACAGAAATGCGATGTCCAAGAAGGCAATAGCTGTAAAGTATGGCATTCCCCCAAATACACTCAACGATATTAAAACATCGGGAACATATCGAGAAAGCGGCAGCTTCATTTTTGAATTTTTTTGGGGGTCTCATAGGTAATTCGAGAGTTGTTTCCCTTGTCAAAAAAACTGGAAGAGGAAAACTCATAAATCAAACCCATGAGGCTGGTCTCAGCATTCGATTTAAGCGGACTCGACTGTATTATTCTTGCATGAAGATATCATTATTAAATATCACCAGGTATGATATACTATTCACAACACTGTCAGCAGATGTCATCATTTACAATGTAAAAGCATGTACTACACCGTTGAAGGCCAATATCAGTGCATTTCAAGTAAGCATCACGGTTTCTAGAAAGTATACACTTTAAAACAGTTAATACGAAATTTGTCTCAAATGGTAAACACTTTGAATTATCTTTGCTATGTGGGTTGAACAGGAAAACCTCAGCATTTTTTAAAATAAATTAGTAGTATGTTTAAAGAACGGTTGAAACCAGACTTTCTGAGGAGGTTGTGTAAAGTGGGAGATCATGTCAAGCCATGACTGTGCTGGCCAGGTTTCACTGTATGTCGCATCTTCACACAGTAGATCATACTTGCATGGGCCATGAGCGATTGATGAGGGTTAGGGATGTTTTCTACACACTTGCGTTGTGTTCTGTTTTGCTTTTCAACCTCGTGTGGATGGTTTGCATCACGGGCCTTACCTTTCTTTTTGCATCATAGTGCTCCATAGCCTACCTGACATGGTCATGGGCTATGTCTTTGTCTGGAGAAATTGATCTGATTTTCAAAATTGGTCTTGGCTATGTCTTAATGCAAAACAAAAGTGTGATCTAGAAAGTGATATTAGCCTGTAGTTTTAATTATGAGTTAGCAAAATGACTGCCCCATCAACTACTTCACAACAACACAAGTTTTCATATCATGGGGTTTCATAATATATGTAACTGTCTTAGAGTGTATATGGCACAAATTTGGCTGCATGGGCCACAGGTAGATGATTAGTGATTGGGAAATTCCAATGCCTTGCCCTCATGTTCACTCATCCCTGGAATCTTTAACAGAGATGATAGTGAACAGCAGCACATAGATTTTTCTTCTTCCTTCAGATCTGTGTGTCGATTACTTGCAAAGAAAGAATGACACTGATCTTTGATTAATATCTGCTTGGTTTTGTATTTCTCGACAAGAATCAGTAAGCAAACAGTAAAATTTCCCACATGACAGATGATAGTTCACATTACAGAGATGCCCTTTTTCCGGTTAAAACCGGAATTCCGTTTTTTTTCACTAATCATCTGAAAACGACGCGCCTGGCGAACGAAGTTTGAGCCGGAACTGTGCACTGTGATACTTTTCGTCGACACCCGACATCGGAACTTTCCTACTCATGAGACAATCGGCGGTTTCATAATATTTAATAATTTGCGATACAAATTTGGCACGATGATAGTGGAACCGGAAGTACTGAAGAGTTATCCCCACACCCCGGGCGATAGCCGGACTGTTGTTCGGCGGCCGTTTGAAGATCGAGATCGAAGGTCGTAGCACTTATTTTCTCA
>JBCAUA010287319.1:0-19692 GCA_038406235.1 Peronia verruculata | reverse complement strand
CAAAACTTCTCTCAAAACAATGACAATTTCTAGCAAGCATGAAAACCCTAGATTTTTAAGTGTCGTACTCTTGGGGGGGGTTGGGGTCCAGAGGAAAATTTTCGACCTTTTTTTTTTTTTTTTTTTTTTTTTGTGAAAAACAGTTTGACATCCCTGAATATATGACAAGTATCTTGTTATAATATGGTAGATTATTTCAAAACTAGTCGATACTGTGGTCTCCACCTAAGAACCCAGTCGTCGAGAGACAAAGAAAGCGGGCTCTGAGGCGGATGGGTTCTTAGGCAAATTGAAAAGTTATGCAACCCGTCTGACCACAGATTGTCTTCACCACTATGATTAGTTGGTCGTTAGCTTTAGTTAAAGATTTATCTATGCCTTCTCCCCTGTGTGTGTTGTAATTAGATTAGCAATTCCTGATCTTTTTAGCGTATAGTTACACCAACACTGCCCAGCGCTTAAACACCGCATGAGTTTTTACATAACAGTATCTATGTTGAAAACATTATATTGTCATGCCACCCTGCGGATAATCGCACAAGTGATTCAAGTCTTTACAGACCGACAGAAGGGGCAAAACAACTGACCAGCCAGGAGGCTAAACTTACACATCTTTACCCACAAAGTCAGTCACAAGTGCTGTCCCACATGTTGTCAAACAAAGAAATAGTTACGGGTTAGTCAACAATGTGGCCTGATTATGCAGTCATACATCACCCATCACTTTCACTCCTTTGTCTACCTGTTCCCTCCACCCTGTTCCCATTTTACTGCACATATAGCACTGTGCATTTCTCTCAAGTGTATTATGTTGAATTGCTCCATAAGTGCTCTGGCATCTTGTCCAACACTGGGCTCTTAGGCAGATTTTTTTTATTTGGAAGCGCTCAGAGCAGGTTCGTAAAGGGTTAAATTAAAGAGGGAAAATTCCATTTCACAGCAGAGGTGGGTTCTTAGGCAGACCAGGCTTTTAGACGGAGACCACTGTATAATAAGCCTGTGATGGAGCACATCCACCCCTCGAGAATTATGGGGTTGGGAAATATCTATTTCACACCTATGTATTTTGAATCAAAATTTTCTGCTCTTTTGCTTCCAGGCTGGACATAGCATACATCAGTTTGTTCCATTTGATTATGACTGTGGGAAAGAGATACATAGATGTGGATACTGACATCATTCCTTTTGTGATGAGCAAGGCGCAGACATTTGGTTTGAAAAAACTGCTAAATGTAGGTGAAATAAATT
Organism: Peronia verruculata; assembly: GCA_038406235.1. Lineage (NCBI taxonomy): Eukaryota > Metazoa > Mollusca > Gastropoda > Systellommatophora > Onchidiidae > Peronia > Peronia verruculata. Next base: position 18,444 of record JBCAUA010287319.1, on the reverse strand, counting down.
TGTGGATAAAAGTAAACAGTTTTTGCACCAGTTATATGTTTGTTATTGTGCATTATATTGTGTATTTTGTAACCTTAATTTCAAAGTTTTTTTGTTTTTTTTTCACAGCTTTATTTTTTTCTCAGTTCTTCTCTTCCCAAGCAAGTTTCACCATGCTGTATCTGAACTAGAAATGTCCATTGCATGGACTTAAAACAGCAAGGAATTCTATTCTGTACCACGTGTTACACATGAGATTTAAGGGAGAGAATAATATGTGGGATGAACATTTTGTGTGTTTCATAATTTTTAGTATCTTCAAAGGTAGAGTTGCATATTTAATCTGTGTAAACAATGGAATGAATGACATAATTGTTGCTGTTAATCAGAGATGTCAAACTTCTGAATTTATTGGTCGTTGGCGACATTCCTACTTTTGGCCGCTAAACCGCTGACTTTGTTGAAGCCACAAGGCAATCGCATTTTTATAATAATTTGTGATACCAGTTTCACAAGAAAACAGTGAAACCAGAAGTATGAAAGACCTTTACTCATGCCTTGGACGATAGTCTGGCTATTGTTCAGCAGCTGTTTTAAGATCGTGATCGAAGTTCGCAGTGCTGAATTCCTCACACCCGACAACATGCAGTCGAATGGTCGCAAGAGAGTTGTTGATGGAAAATCAGTACATCAGCATACTGACAAGAACAAAAAATGTGGCCCGTGATCTTAAAGAGACTAGTATAACAGCACATGTGTTCGTGATCAAGATCTAGAAAATAGATCTAGCCCAATTATGCTTGATGATTATGATGACGGCACTGCCTGTGGGACCTTTTTTAGTTCTTGGTTGTATAATTTTATAGTCCCATCCCAGGATCTTGTGAAAACTTGTAAACTTCTCTCAAAACAATGAAAACCTTAGTCTGAAGATAACAAACAGCGCCAAACTGCCATGATAAAATGAGGGGCAAAAGTTTCCTTTTTGAACAGTTTGACGTCTCTGTGTTACTGAATCTTGTTTTTTTATATCAATAGATTTCCATATCTGTTGCAGCAAAACACTCAGTATATTATTCAAAAATACAGATTGTGTTGAACATGAACACAGAGCATATAAATTTGTGCAATTTCTACTAAAGATTCCTTCATGAAAGAATTTGCTATGTTCTATTGCTTGGATTCACAGGGACTGCATGGAAATGCCAATGCTCTCCGCAGTGAACTGCTAAAGGTGTTCCGGAAGCACACATCGCTGTAAGTCCTATTTGAATATTATTTCTGCTTGTTTGACTATTCATTGCAATTTTCTGAGGAAGTCATCTATCAACACAACTTCGGATCCCATGGAAGAGCATTTTTAAAGTTATTCCTCCTTTGGAAATAATGAAAGGGATCTTAGGTGATGGCCTGCTCTGAATTTGAAATTTCCTCACCCAAATTAGATAAAAGGAAATTTTAGTTTTCCTTGACACATTTTTCATCCATGTTGGATTTACTTTTTGTTTCTGATTTTGCATCCCAAGGTTTTGTTGTGGTGCAGAGGTAAAGAAGAGATGCACTTACTATGGTATCCGGGAACGAATTCCACCATGTCCATCATCAGTGCAGATTCCAAGTGGAGATGAGAAAATAACGGCAGCCAGTTTGGCCAGTTCTTCAGGGAAGAAATCAACTTTCTATCCCAGCAAATTGTAAGTGTTTTGTGGTTTGTGCAGGGGTCCTAACAAATCGATATTCACTTGAAATATGATTTCTTTAATTTTTCAGTGGCACATGGCACTATGACCTCGATGAAATGGTACTTATCAGTGTTTTTTATTTCATTTTTATTTTGTATTTTTTATTTATTTATTTATTTTTTTTTTCCAGTGTGAGCAGTGATACATACTTCAAGAGGCAAAAGAAAGATTGTCATATTTCTATCCTGATCATGTTCTCTGAAATTTAAAAGCCAGAGAAAATTGTCATAGCTGAAGCCGCTGATTTTGAACTGTTGCCAGGAGAATAATTACATTTAAAACGATTAAGGGAAAAATGAATATGATCTATATTAATTTTATGTCTACTTTTCTTTGCCTCATATGCTGGTTTGGTGTCCCTAAAATGGTAACAGCTCTTTCCCTGTGCTAATTATTGATTATGATCTGTTTTTTTTTTTTTTTTTTCTGTATCTTTGTTTACAGCATTGTGCAAGTTCCATATGTTTTACGAGGTGCCAACAAGCTAATTTCTGCAACAACTGGATCCAAATTGAGAGAATCTAAACTGGTGAAGATTGCAAGAGTGGTATGTGATCAAGTTACTCACTGGCTAATATATATGAGAAGTTCAGTGTACCATGATGCAAGCAGTAGAGTCATTACCCAGTTGATACAATGTTGTTTTTTTTTATTGAAAAGGAAAAGCACAAACCCGTTTACAGTTTATTTCAATGTCACTAACATCATCATTTACATTACTGGAGGAAATAATTTTAAGATTCTGAGGCTCTGCATTAGAAATGACTAGTCCTCAAAAGTGTTTACTTTATTTGTCTTTCAATTGCAATAGTTGAAAGTACTGCTGCTATTAATATCATAGCCAGTATTTCGGATCCAGTTTCTAAGAATTTAGTTTTGTGTTTTGGCACTAGGAACCGAAAAAGAGATTCTGATTTGATAACTTCCATGTTTAGCTCTTTATGTGATATCTGTGCTTCACAATTAAGACCTGCAAGTGCTGTGCACACTGACAAGGATGCTGGCTAGTCTAGAATCTACAGTGATGCACACAGTCTGTGCTGGGCTGGTTCCCACTTCCCCCCTTCCCTGTGACACATTTTTTTTTCCTATCAGTGATGTCAAACTACAGGCTTTAATTGGAATTCTGACTTTCTGGTCATTTGCGTTTTTTTGTTTTTGTTTTTTTAATTTTTGGTGGATCACATTGTCTTGAGGGTCAATCTTGGCTAGGCATATCGATCAGTAAGTTGTCGACATTTTACAACACAAATTCTGTGGTCAGTTCCATAATTTTCAGCCAAGCAATTGCATAAGAGGGATCCTTCAACATAAATCATATTGCCATGGTCTGAGATAGTACTTATGAGAATGTTCCACAGGTACAATCTAGATCTGGACACAGTAGGAGCCATATTCCTAATTATAAACTTGTTGATACTGCATGTGGGCCACATTTTTAAAAAAGGCAACCAATGTAGCGGCTACCTAGACACACCAGAGAGCTAGAGAAGTAGTGCTTTTTGCATATCAAATGAGAGGTCAAAATCCTATTTATTGTTTGGACAACACCATTTTGTAGATGTGTGAAAAGCCATTGATGATGTTTTTATTTAAAAATGTGCCCCCTTTTCCAGCATATCACAGCAGCCCATATGCAGGGAACACACTCCAACATGTGCATATCACCACTGGCCCCTTGTGGTGTGGGCTGATCACAGTGAGGATTCAAGTGCACAGAATTTGATCCTCATTTTACAAAAAAAAAACTGGCCATACTGCAAAACAAAAAACTTTTTTCAAGACATAATTAATTTTTCAGTTATTTTGTTTTGCACATGCTTCTAAATAGAACATAAATGTGTGTGTGTGTTTTTTTGTTTTTTTTTTAAATCTTCTTTACAACATTTGGTTTTATCTGATGTGTTCAGTAAAAGGAAAAAATTTAGCTGACAAAAAAAAAAAAAAAAAGTCTCATTCAGTAACCTTATATCACTAGTCTTATTAAGTTGAACTTCTGTACATGTCACTAATACTACTATTGTCTTACAGAAATAAGGTTTTCACAATTCTGAGTTTGAATGATGTTAAATAATTCAGTTGTTTATTCAAATCTGTTGTCTATTTCAGAAATCAGATCACAACTACTGCACTCCGCTAAAAGGTCCTGACAGTTCACCATCCCGTCTGAGGTCCCAGACTTGTCCTTTGGGAGATGGTATAGGCCTAGGAGCTGGAACCTTTGAACAGTTATTCGATGCCAATAATAATTCTCCATCAAAACTGACACCTGTGAAAAAAGAACCGGGCACATCGGATGACAGTGATCTCAATACTTCCAGCGAAAGCAATGCCTCTCCAGTTGCAGTGGAACCTAAAGAGAAACAGTTTTGGTCACTCGACACTGCTTTCCCAGAACCACCCAATTTCTTAGGACACAACCACCCTTTTCTCACAGAATTTGAACAGGATAATTTACGCAAGCAGAGACATCATTTTGATAATCAGCTCGAGTGTTTATCTGCCTTGTTAATGGATGAGGCTGAAAAGGAGCAGCGGAAGAACTCATGCCCTCCAATAGGTACGCCAACTTCCTCTGCCAAGGAGGTAAAAGGTTTCAAGGGAGAGTTGGCAGACCTAATCACTTCAACATGCAGTTCTAATGCTAGTACACCGAAAAAGGCAAAAGGTTCTCCTCACAAAGATAACTTGACTCCAGACAAACTTCTGGACCTTGTGAGCCCACCACCAAATGGGGTTCTGTCTCGACGAAACCGTTCACCATCACGAAGCAGAAGAGAAAGCAATAATTCTCGAGGTGCCAGTCTGTCACCTCGATGTGTGAATGGAGTGATAATTTCTCCTAGTGTGAATAAAATTCCTCCAAAGAATGGTCTGACTCAGATTAAAGTGGAACCATCCCCAGCCAATGACACTCAGCCTGAGGAAATCTTAGATGTGACTGCCCAGAAACGTCTCAAGGCGTTGAACAGGTGCCTTAGAAATCTGACTCCAACTTGTGGATTTCACTTTCCTGTGCTGGAAGAGAACCACCCAGCAGTGGCACAAGTCGGTTCTATCTTAATGGATGGCCCAGAGAGCAGCAAATTGGGACATAGTCTTTCCTCTTCACCGTCAGCAACCCTACACTCGTCTCCAACCAGCAGACCCAATCCCAAAAGTCTTTCTAAATGTGGGAAGAGGGGCCGGAAAAGAAAGGTCAGTTGCATTGAGCAGTCAACACAAGCAGCAGACAAGTCCTCCTCTTTGCAGAATGAAACTGTTCGAAGGAGTCATCGAAGTCGCAGTTGTGTGAAGAGATTTGAAGCAAGCCTCGGTTGTAAAACTTACGAATTTCTAGACAGCATCAATCCTCCTACCACACACCTTAATGAAGCTGAACAGTATGAGGTAGTTTCTCTGAGAACAGGACTGGATGGGGAGCGAGTGGAGTACCTGATCACATATTCAACATGAGCCCTGTGGAATGTCATAGACCATTTCATTGTCTGCAGAAATATTATTTTAGGTCCGACAAAGATTTATGGCTTTGAGAAAGTAACAGAATGTATGCATGTTTATTTTATTTTATTTTATTTATTTATTTTTTTATTTTTTTTGGTCTTGGTGCTTTCCTTCATTTTTCATCGTTATTGATCACCAGCCATTATAAATATATTAACATGGACTATGCTTCCTGTTTCATCCTCTATTTCAAATGTTGATATCATTTCATTTCATGAGTAATTGCTCCCCATCAAGAGGTCTCTGGCCTATCCATTTATTCTCCTGTAAGTCCACCATTTCTTCAGACATAATAAATTTGAAATGAGCTGAAGGGGTTATGTTCAAGAGATATGTCAATTTCATGTGAGCGTCAGTTATCTTACCCGTATCATGTCGGCCATACCCATTACGGCTTTTTGTCATAACATACTGTGAGTATATAAGACCAAGTTACTTCACAAAAGGGATGTATTAATATTGTGTCATAGGATCTTTTGTAGACTGCAAGCTGTCATTCCTCTGACCATATGTCTTGCACCCAGGGCAAATGAGTTGCAAGTCGCCCCAGGTGAGTTCAAGTCCAGCCGTTTTTGACTGTTTTTTACTATTTTCCGACTATTATACCAAAATATTTCTTTCTTTTTTTTTTTTTTTTCAGATTAAAAAAGATTAAATTGTTATTTGTGAAAAAAAAAAAAAATGTTTTTTCTTAGTTGGAAAGTGGTTAAAAGCAACCAAAAATGGCCGGATATCTTTATTTCCTGCCATGACTTCCAACTCATTTGCCCTGGTGGCAAGACATACGGAATTAGATCATTCTTGTGAGATCAAACGGGTCAGTATTTGACGTGACAGTGCCTACAAAGAATCATTCAAGTGGCATTGTGTGAGAACACTAGTGAACTAGCTAGCTAATATGTAAACTAACTGATATATATAGGCTAATACTTCAGCATTCATTCACACTAATTTTAACCCACTTATATTCATTATTCTCGACAGCTTGATTTGGTGGTTAAAATAAGGATATAATTTGAATGATGATGGGCCAGTAGCATTAGAATGAACATATCCACTTTTTTAATATTATTTTTAGGACGAGAAAGGGCAGAACGTTTAAAGGAAAACAAAGACCTGAAATAGAATTTTTTGAGCTAAAACCATGTTTTAGGTCCCCTCTACCCACACATCTTAAGGCATTGAAATGTAATATACGCAGTGAAGAGACATCATAAAAGTCCTGGAAGATATTGAGCAAGAACAGTGGGGAAAGGGAAATACATACAATATATGTATAATGTTCTGAATAGAGAAAGCAATACTCTAGGCGAAACAGTCAACTGATTTTTAAATTTTTGTGCGAGGGAAGAGGGATGTGTCTGTTTGCGTACTGGTGCGATGCTCCATTTACAGTTCCGCCAGCTACACTAGATTTTTTTTTTTTTTAGTGAACCTTTAGTGTACTGATATCAGCGTCTTTGTTCAGTGGCATTGAAAATATTGGGAAAACTTAATGTGTGTAGGATTCGTCTCAAAGAAAGTTACTGTCTCCCTGTTAAATTGCTTTTAATTGAAATTTTAGATGAGAAAAGTTGCCAGCTAGTGAGCTGTGTGAATTAAGTGTCACATCCTCTCACCTTAAATGATGCAGAAAAATGCAGTGGGAATCTTATTTTTCTGATCATGGTGAGTTAGTATTTCTGTAGCAGTATTCATGTAGATGAATGTCACTTCAGTATCTGTAGTAATAGAGTGCATGATTTGACCAGCTGTCGATGCCTTGTGTGTGCATGTACAGTGTGTGTATTTATGTCAGGTTCATTCCATTCTTTTGCTCAAAATGTTTATATACTGCATCGCAGTCTGAGAAATGGCCACTTCTGGTGGCCCGTCCTGCTGATTTGGACATAGGTCAGGGATGTCAAACTTCAAACTTTAGTCAGAATTCCAACTTTTTGGTTTGCTGCCGACTTTCCTACTTTTGGCTCATCAACTGCTGACTTTTATTTAATCCACAGAGCAATCACGGTTTTATAATAACTCGTGATACAAATTTGCACAATGACACTGAAATCAGAAATACGAAAGAGTTGACCTTGTACCTAGGATGATAGTCGGGCTATTGTTTGGTGGTTGTTTGCCGATCGAAGTTCATAGCGCTTTATTCCTCACGCTCAACAACATGCAGTGGAGTGTGCCAGTGTGTTGTTGATGGAAAATCAGCACATTACACCACTGACAACAACAGATAATGTGCCCATAATCTTAGAAAGACTATATCTAGTGTAAGAGAACAACTGTTTGTGATTTAGATCTAGAAAATAGGAGTCTGGATCTAGTCTAGTTCGCTTGATTATGATGACAGCACTGCCTGTGGGATCTTTTTAGCTCGTAGAATTTCCATCAGAAGTTCTATTCTAGGATCTTATGAAAACTTGCAAACTCCTCTCAAAATCACAAAAAACTTGAAGCATGAAAACCCTAGCTTTTTCAAAGTGCTTTATTGTAATCTGGACAGTGCCACAACACGGGGATAAAATGGAGATGGGAGCAAAATTTTCTGACTTTTTTATGGAAACAGTTTGACATCCCTGGTGTGTTTAATGGATATTATATCTACCACAGTGTGGATATTGGTGTTTCCATTGTAACCTAACTGCTTCCTTAGATACTGTTTTTTTAGTGTACATGATTCACATGTATGGTCAATTTTATAGTACATTTCTTTTTTTTTTTTTAAATGTCATGCCAGGAATATACACTGATGTTAGCACTAACAATGGAGGCAGTTAAAGCAGGGATGTCAAACTTCCAACTTTAGTTGGAATTCCAACTTTCTGGTCATCACTGACTTTCCCACTTTTGGCCAACCAGCTGCCAACTTTAACTGTACTGAATCCACAAAGCAATGGCGGTTTTATCATAATTTGCAATACAAATTCCATACAATGATTTGGGGGGGGGGGGGGGGGGGGGGTATTTTAGAGACAACAGTTTGACATCCCTGATATATAAAAATACAAATGATTACTTTTTTGGTTTTGTTTTGTTTGTTTGTTTTTTTTTTTTTTTCAAGCTTTTCTGACAACAATTATTTTTGGGCATATTCCAATGGATTTAGTAGAGACCAGAATTTGGAAAGTGAAATGGTAAAAGAAATACTCATGAGAAGTGTCCAGCTCAGGAGACAAAACATTCATGTCAGCTCTCAACAAACTGTCTCTTGTGTGTTAGAAGATCGCTATGCATAGTGTTTTTGCCTCGTAGAACAATAATTCAAAACTTTTTCCAGAAGAAAAAAGAAACACTTTTTAAGACTTATGTACTGACACAAATGTTTAGATGTAATTACATTTGAGAATTTTGTTTTTTGTTTATTAGTTATCAGTAGATATGACTGTTAAGTTCTTAAATGTTGGTGTGAGATCTGAGATAATGAATGCTTCACAGTGACTTCACATAGAAAGAATATTTTATATAAAATGTGTAATATAATATGAATTCCTCTGTTTTATGTCATATGATATTATGTTTCTAAAACTGGGAAGGAGGGGGAGTCTAAAGGGTGTGAAAGCACAGTTTGCAAAGAACAATGAGAGTGACTTGGTTGTGGCTGGAACAGTTGTGTGTTTACAGTATCAGAGTGGACTGATCTGAATCTCCCAAGGAGCTTATACTTTTTACACTGGAGAGGAGACCAGTGAGTTACACATGCTGAGTGCGGAGCCATGCCCATGGGTGAAAGACACCTAGTTAACGCCGTTCACGTGTTCATGATATCACGAATGAACGAATTTCATTCTGTTATTATCTCATGATTGCAAGTCTGGCCTATTCTGTCCTTCCTGTAGCTCTCGATTTACAAAAAAAATATGAGTCAATTTGTTTACAAGATTCACTAGATCAGAATAGTAGCCAACTCCATGCATAGCAAGGGGTGCAAGTGTAAAAAAAAAAGCAACGCCTCCATGGCCATTGTGTCGTGTTGGCATGCGAGATACAGGGTGTTTTGTTAAGGAGACATCATGAGTCTGCTCTCCAGTATAATAGTATAAGCTCCTTGGGATCTCCTCATGGCTCATAGAGTCTTGGTCCTTCTTTTGCTGGCTTTGCATTTTTGTATAATCCACAAAGTACAGGGTGAGTCAGAAGTAACCAGGAAATCAGTGCATGCTTAAATAAATGTGAGTTACAGGACAGCTATAAGACTCTTTGTTCAGTTACTTGATAGCGGAATATTGTTAACCAAAGCAATTTATGTGAACACATCTTACCTTTGACCTGCTCATTAGAATTTTGCAGAAAAAATTTGTTTGTATGACCTGAATATCGCTAAATTTTATCATTTGGACTAAAAATATTCAGACTATCCAGTTATTTATGACTCACCCTATACTAGATCTTTTCAATTCGAATGCAATGAAATTTATTTTCTTTTTCCTGATACAGTACTATGTTTTTACAAAATACAACAGCCTGCACTAATGGCCACACCTTGCACTGCAGTGATTGATCTCAGAGCGGTGTAATCCATACTGTAAACAAACATGACAATTTTATTACCTCACCATCATGTGACAGCCAGCAAACAAAGCGTTCACTACCATTCTCTGAGTGAGTACTGTGAGATTCAGATCAGGTCCATTGTCATTTGTAGACATGCCTGTGTAATATTTATATGCACTGTTTTATTGAATGGTCTTTGCGGTGATAAAAATGAAGATGGTATCAAAATGAGTACTGAGAGAGAGAGACACACACACACACACACACACACACACACACACCCACCCACCCCCCCACCCAGCATGTGCACACATTTACGTATATATGTGAAAGTGTGTACAGACATGTCTGTTACACAACTTGCTTGTTGCAGGGGCTTTGCCAAGTCAAAATATCTTTGTTCCTTGTTTCTGCTCTTAAAATTAACTTGTTTTAAATTCTACATGTTTGCATGTGAAAAAAAAAATATGTGATATTTTAAAACAGATTCAACAGACTTTTTCCTATCACTTTCAATTCAAAGCTTTGCATATATGTTTCATGTGGTATGATTATTTTAGTTTTAAATCAAACTTTTCATTGGCCAGAAAAAAAGTCACTCTTAACAAGTTCTAAGTATCAATATCAAGACTTTAATTTATATATAAGGCCTGCCTGTAATGCTGTGGGTGCCCCATGGCAATGCTTTGGTTTTTAGATACATGTAACAAGATTTGTAAAGGAGTACATGTAACAAGATTTGTAAAGGAGCAAAGCAAACATAAACCAGACTGCACATTTGCTAGTGTCATAGTCTTCAGGGTATTCAAATGATAATCAATAGCAGTCATGTAGTGCTGTTTCTGTTACAAGCTCTAACTTTATCATGCTCTGTAAAATGTGTATGTTGTCCAGCCAGACCCAGCACACACTTGGGTGTGTTCTCAGCTTCTTTGGAGGCATGCAAGACCTGTTAGACTCTCAAATCCTTATTGGTCCAACAGCAACATTCTCCGCGGCAGAGGGGGGGGGGGGGGAAATTTTGGTCATGCTCAGAAATTGTGTACATTGTTTCTGTCACAGACCATGTGTTGAACCCTGTCAGGCTTCAAATGGAGGCACTATGAATTCTAAGTCTACCTACCTTACCTGTAGTAGACCACATACATGTATAATTTTGCACACCCGCTAACAACCTTTACAGTTAGTTACATGTTGATTCTGCTAAATAGTGTATGTGAATTACAAGGTTATTATCGAATGAGATTTAATTTATTTGCAGTTGTGGTTGGTTTCAGTTTTCTCTCTTCTTTTTTGTTTGTTTCTGATGTAGAAACTTTTATGCAAAAAGATTTCTAGTAGCCTGAGAATCTTCACATCCAATTTCCTCGAATGTGTGATACAAATACAAATCATCACAATCGCAACACAAATACCCAAGTAATGTTTTATTTTTATTTTTTTATTTATTTATTTATTTTTTTTCATTTGATGGTATATACACCATGTCATACATGTGGACTATTTTTCTTTAAAGGTTAAAACAAAGAAAAAAGTTCTGACTCATTTCTAATGGGCAATTGGCAGACATTGTTTTTTTTTTGTTTTGTTTTTTTCTCATAGATCAAGAATTTCATTTTAAGCACTTGAATTTTTACTTGATTTTTCTTTTTAAACCACCACCAATGATTACTGGTTTAGGTCTTGTATTGTCTGCCACCATGACAAATATTCATTGATATCTGTCTTACTTCCATTGGATTTATACATTTTTGCATTTTTGTTTATAGACAGAGTGTATAAAAATTCACATGCATGTAAGTTTAAATAATCATGGCAATTAAACCCTCATTTGTTATGCAGAAATTGTTTAACCGCCATATTGAAACATCTTAGATTGTGTAGCGCTGTGGAGTATCTTGCAGACTGCGATTAACCTTTTGAACCCATTATCCCGATATACCCATGCCCCGGTATTTCCAGAAATAGGGTAGCATTTCAGTAACGTGACGTTAGTGCTAAATATAATGACCTGTCAGTGAACATAGATGTCAATGTCAAATTTCCTACTTTAGTAGGATTTCCTACTTTTTGGCTTCAGTAATTTCTCAAAATCCAATATTATTTACCATTAAGGTACTTCAGTTTTACATGTTGGTAAAGAATATGCCAGGAACTTTTTCCTACTTTTTCATGTAGACAGATTGACATCCCTTAGTGAAACCAATTGCCTGTTGAGTTTAGGTCATTTGGATTGATTTCATGTCCATATAATAATACATGTAAATTATTTTGAGCATATTCCCATGTGCATAGGCAAAAAGAAGAGAGGGGGGGGGGGGGGGAACAGGCCCAGGGCACCAGGGCTCATAGGATTAATATAAGTAGCTTCCAAATAAAAGATAAAACATGGATTTGAATTATCCTTTTTATCAAGTGGTTTTGAGTAGATCTGTTCACCAGTGCTAAAAAGATTTTTGCAAAGGACTGTCTTTTCTGAACCCAAAATGTCTGAAAATGCTTAGCAGATATCAATCTTTGAATGTTTAATGGGAAATTTAAAACTTTCACAATGGAATGGATCTCCACAGAGCATTACATCAATTCGTGTTTTGTATGTTAACTTGTATTGTATTGCAAAATGAGGCATTTTTTTATCCAGCTAGGTTTCTTTCCTTTGCCCAGTACGAGAGGTGTAGGACAAGCATTGCAAAGAAGGAAAAAAAGTACTTATTCTATTGTAATTTGAAACAGTTGATGAACAAAAATATGAAAAAAATTATCAAAAGAACATTTTCATGATATGGTGAATTTTTCAGATTTTTGTCATGTGTATGCTTCATGTAACCAGCAAAAAAGTGATTTTTTTCCTTCATTTCATTTTCAATACTTATAATTATACCTCTTGTACTGGGCAAAGAGAAGTTATTTGACATTATGTTAAACTTGTGCATTACAAAGTTATGTTAACAGAACTGAAGTGAATTGTCTAGTGAGTTTGACATAAAAAGACAAAAAGGATGTTCAATGTTCAGTATGGTCAGAGCAGGATGCATTTCATGGTTGTCTCGCTTCCTTTGACTTTGATCCCCTGTCACTGTGTGAGTAGATTTAATAAAATGGCAGCCAGATATACATACACCATAGACCCTGTGTGTAGTCTTCATTATCTTTGCTTGTTCATTTGTTGGTTTTGTGGAGTTTTCACAAATCTTTTGTTTGTTAGTTTGTTGATCTTTGTCAAGTCCTTTATTGTTATGCTTCCTCAGTTACTGGTCTTTGTAAAATCTTCAGTTTGGGTCTTTTACAAGTTGGTCTTTGTAAAGTTATCAGCTCTTTTGCTTGCTGGTGTTTGTAAATGTTAAGTCTTTAGTTCTTACAGTCATTGTTGGTTTTTGTAAAACCTTCCCTTCTTTTGTTTGCTGACATTCTAAATTCTAGTATTCAATTCTACTCTTTTTGGTCTCTGTAGTCTTTGGTTCAGTTTTGTTTGTTAGTCTTTGTAAAGTGCTCAGTCCTTGTCCTTGTTGGTTTTTGTAAAGCGTTTAGTCTTTGTGCTTGTTGGTCTTTTGTTATACCAAGTGTTCAGTCCTCCTTTGTGCTTTTTGGTTTTTGTAAAGTGTTCAGTCCTTGTGCATGTTGGTCTTTGTAAGGTGTTCAGTCTATGTGCTTGTTGGTCTTTGTAAGGTGTTCATTCTTTTTAAGGTCTTTGTAAGGTGTTCAGTCTTTGTGCTTGTTGGTCTTTGTAAGGTGTTAATTCTTTGTGCTTGTTGGTCTTTGTAAGGTGTTCAGTCTATGTGCTTGATGGTCTTTATAAAGTGCCCAGTTGCCTGTTGATCTTTGAATAAAGTGTCCAGTTCTTTTGCTGTGTTCTTTATTAAGTTTTCAACTTTTTTACTTGTTGGTAAACGATAGGCATTATGTTATTCATCTATCCGTGACAGAAAGAAACTTTAGTAGACCTTTTTAAACTCATTTTAGTGTTGGTTTGTTTTAAGGATAAGGGCTTGTCAAGAATGAGCCATTTTTAATTTTTCTTTTCTCTCTCAGCCTGCTATTGCTAAGTCACTTCCTTGTGCCAAGTACAACAGCTAAAAAATGAGCGTTATTACAAAGAAGGGAAAAAAAAAAAAATCAATTTCAGGAAAAAAATCAATTTCAGTTTAGCTCCAGATATTTCATACAAGCGAGGCAAAAACTATGAACAAAGTACTTGTACAATGTATCAGAATGAAAAATCACATTTACATCAGATAGTGATTTTTTTTTTTTTTTCTTCAGATTTGTTTCTGCCAGTCGTGTTTCAAAAAGCAAAAGAAACAATTCATTTGTTACAATTACAATTACATCACACCTCTTGTGCAGAGGATAGTGATTTGGATAACAGCAAAATGGCTCATTCATTGATTGTCTGCGGATAGATAGGTACCATATTGGTCAACTTCAGCTCTAACCCTTAACCCTACTCCGACCCGAGCCCAACCGTACTTCCAACCCAACCTCACCCGTAGCCTCAAAGTCTCAAAGATGCATTTTTAGAAATACGATGCCTATGAATCCGCAGGGCGAGACAAACTCCATGGTATATGCCTCCAGTGAGAGGTCGTCGTTGACCAACCCTTTGACTCCCCTTTGACACACAAAATAGTTATTGAACAAGCAGTAAAGAGAGAAAAAAGATCACTTTTGTTTGCTTTTGATTCAATCACAAACCATGAACAATTCCAACAGAGAACATTTTCTTCTTATTGTTACAACTTTATTATTTTTATTTATTTATTTATTCATTTACTTATTTATTTATTTATTTGATGTCAGGCTTTCGAATGACCTGAATGAAGTTTCAGAGCTTTTTCCCTCTTTACACTGCATGCTTAATTAATATTGATTTTATGTGGTACATGCAACTGAACTGGGCACAATAATCTCCCATTCCGTATGTCTTCCTGATGGCTCCGTCAGCGATAAGTGGGCATTATGGTACTTATGCATCCCAGTCGCCATGTCGTTTCTGTTTGTGTTGGAATTTAACGGCACATTGGCACGATCACGGCTATATTGTGCCAGACACGGGTAGATACATTTACATGCCAAGAAGACGAGAGGAAAGAAAGCGGGACAGAATACAGGAACAAATAGATAGATAGTAAGATAGAGAGAGGGAGAGAAGAGATGTCACGTGTAGAACGTCGTGGATGGCATTCCGCGGGAGACATTCCACCGATGGCGGGCTTTCACCGCCTGCATGAGGGATCAAAGAGCTTATTTTTACATACCTCGGGCACCCACGGGGGACACTAGGCATCTTCCAGCGATAGGTGGACACTCTGGTGCCTATGAGTCCCCTTTCTTTGTTAATCATTTTGCATTTGAACGCCTCATCTGTTCTGATGACAGATATAGCCAAAAAACGATACCGCGTTCCTAGTCTCTAGACATAAACCATTATACATGTAAATGTAGACCCAACTATAGAAACCCTGATACTACACATATTTTTCTGTACCTTTAGAATTAAGGTGCCGGTATTAAAAGAGTTAACCTATCCCTCTCTCTTTATTGCCCCCTCCCCTCCCCCCCCCACCCCACACACACACTCCACCCCCAAACACTGGTTGGATATCAGAACTAGATACGGGACATGTAATTAGTTTAATCATCCTCATTAGGGGCTGTAAGTGGACTAACGCTCTACATTGTATAAATGCTCTATTATCACGATTATACTAGTAGTGCACGTATTTTTGTACTATTTAGTTTTTGCATTCACATAATAACTGTTACTGCTGCTGCTGTAATTACAATCAACAAAAGCAACTCACGAGCTCAATTCTTTGTTGCGCTATCCCCACTTTTGGGCTATTTAGAGCTGTACCGGTATGTCGTATAAAATAGGTACAGTAAATCTACCATTATGGTGTAAATATTTCGCCGATCACTTGCCCAAATTGGTAGATTTTGAAAATCATTTTGTCCTATCGCCTATGTGCAAAATAATAATCATAATAATAACAAAAATATCAATAACAATAATAATGAATAAATATTTTTTTTTAAATGCTTTTAACATAAAACATAAATTTTCTCAAAATGCGACAAATAGTGACAGAGCAAAAGAAAACTGAGCCCACGAACTATTGCGTCCGATGAGCTCTTGCAGAAAGTAGCACAACAACAATTGTCAGTCAGCATTATTACCATGACTTATACGGCACCGTTATTATCTTTTTTACAACCCTGAGAACACGCAATGCCCTTGTGAATGCACATCTCAATAGGATACAGCCCCTGATTCCACCATTATGCAATCTCTGTGAGGCACCATATGAAGCCACACATCACCTACTATTCGAATGTGCAGCGATCGAAGACCTCTGCAAACCTGATCCCTGGAACACTTTGTACTCAACCCCTCAACAACTGAAGAAAACATACATAATATTTTCCATAGCGACAGGTCGAAGAGCTAAAGCTCAAATGACTACTGGTTCGGATAAGTAAGTAAGTATTACAACAACAATTATATCTAGTCTGTTTTTATGTATTGCATGGAGCCTTTCAGTCCGCCGGAGTATAATTATCCTGGCTTACTGTAAATGTGTGACCTGTATGGTCATAGAAGAATTTAGGGTAGAAATGTTTGGAATTCTGAACATTTTGCCCAGGCAGCGGCGTCTTCACCGAGTTTTAACTGCCAAGAGTTCTTTAATTAATATGCGCAATGTACAAATGGAATCTCCGAAATATATTCACCGTTATCCCAGGCGACTAGATGTAGGACTTCCTTGCTAGCTAAAAGGTTATTTCTTTCACATCTCTCGGTAGGATTCGAACTTGCAACCATTTTTGCTCTCAGTCTTAGCTCAGTCTGAATTTTTTTTTTTTTTCTTTTTTTTTTAAATTAATTAATTATTTGTTTAAAGCCTTTCAATCCCGAAATAGTACAATTACCTCGGCTTTAAGTTGCTGCCTGATTTTAATGTCAATTTTTGTGGACAGAAATTTGGAATTTGGACATTTTGCCCGGACAGCGGCACTCAGACCTACTCTCTCATCGATTTTGAACTGCTAAGGGCTTAACGTGCGTAACGTACACACGGGACCTCTGAAATATATTTGCCCTCATCCGAGAAGGCTAGACATCAGGTTTCCCTACCCACAGGAAGCCAGGGGACCGTTGAGTTTCTGAAAAAAATGCGAGTTTTCGATCTTCGTTTCCTTCCATCCTCCGATACAACACCCGCGAGTCGATCCCGGCCTGTTTTCTCCTAGAGCAGACACCAAACCACAGAGCCACTGCGCCCCCCCCCTACTACTTTCATTACATGTAGGTATATTTTATATTACAACTTGGGCGGGAAATGTATGTGAACATGATATATTGGGGGGTGGAGCTGGGGACTAATACTAATAGATGTATTAAGAAAGTGATGTTAAAAAAAAAAAAAAAAATCACCAGCTCGTCAACGCTCCTAAAAAGAATCTTTTACAAAATTTGGCCATTATTCGACTTTGTCCCCCCGCAGGGGCCCGTGGTTTATAACTAAGTTCTCTTCTCCAACCTGCAGGCGGTGTAAGCCTGCCATCGATGGATACATCTCTTCTTTCTCTCCTTGCTCCTGTCTTCTGTCCAGCTTTCTTTCCTCTCTTCTTGACGTGTAAAGTATCTTACCATGTTCGACAGAATATAGCCGTAATCGTGCTGATGTGTCGTTAAACCCCAACACAAACAAACAAACAAAAAATTCGACTTTGTACACCCACTTAAAAAATTTATCGAAAAATTCCGAAAGAAGTGGGCGTTTCCTCGTTCTGCCATCAGCTAGATTTGTACGCTTATCATGCTTACCACGTTGCAGTTTTCCTTTTTTTTTTTTTTTTCTCTTTCTCTCTCTCTCTCCCTCTCTCTCTTGTTATTTTTTGGCCGTGTTCATGTAATTATTATTATCAATATTGTTATCATTATAATTACTATTGCCACATTTACCATCTCATTTTAGAATGCTGAAACGTTTTATATGTGGTTGCGTATGTGTCCAAGAAGATGGTATGCAACTGAACGTATGGTTAATATTCAACATTACGCTTAATTTTTACGATTTATTTATATAATTTTGAACTTAGCTAGTTTGAACTTGTGCAAAATGTCTACGTTTGTGGAAAAATAAAGTTATCTTATCTTATTTTAACTTATTCGTAATATCTAAGTCTATGCATATTATTATTACATGTATTCTGTCCCATTGACTCCGAAAGGAATCTTCTTGTGAAGACAGATTAAATGTGTCTTATCATATCTCATTTTATCTTGTTTTGTCCTATCTATTCTGCTCCGGTTTTGTCCCGATTCTGTCCTATCTTATCTTGTCCTATCCTGTCATATCCTATCATATTCTATCCCATCTTATCATATCATGTCCTATCATATCCTGTCCTATCCTATCCTGTTCAAACCTATCCTATCCTGTCATATCATGCACTATCCTATCCTGTCCTATCATGCCATATCCTATCGTATCCCATCCCACCATATCCTATTTTGTCCTATCCTAACCTATCCCATCCTATCTATCCTATCCTATCCTATCCTATATCCTATCCTATCCTGTCATATCATGCACTATCCTATCCTATCCTATCTTATCCTATCCTATCCTATCCTATCCCGCACTATCCTATCCTATCCTATCCTATCTTATCCTATCCTATCCTATCCTATCCCGCACTATCCTATCCTATCCTATCCTATCTT
>JBCAUA010287208.1:0-19693 GCA_038406235.1 Peronia verruculata | reverse complement strand
AGATCTGCAAAGTGTTATTTTTCTTACTTCGATCACATGACATATAGGATTTTCTCTTATTTGGCAATGGGTCATATCAAGACCACGCCCATTGAAGAGAAACTCTTACTGTAGAGATGAAAATAAACCTGTTGACCACAAACACAGACAAACTTTTCACATCAAGGGAAGTAAAACATCAAAGGAGGTAAATACATTATGAAATCACTGCAGTCATTTTGTTTGACCATAATGTAATTCCAACTTGCTGAGTTCAAAGTCAATTCTTTTCCCTTCCACTTCAAATTAAAAGGATTCTACGGTAATAATGACAGGAGGACAAGATACAAAAAAGTGTTGAGCTCCCGAAGACCCGATTACACAGAAAGCACTGCGTTCTAATTATCACCTACTCCACTCAACCATACCTGTGAGTTCAGCAATTTTGCTCATCGCAGGATATTTCCAAATGGTCAGTTGATTTTGAGTGAATCCATGACCAGAAATCAGTTCTTTGTACTGAGGTGACCACAGAAGCGCACAGACCTGTAAGGGGACAAAGTATTGTCAAGTATATATTGATAAGTGAGGCAAAAGCTCTGTGTACCTAATTAAACCAAGGGTTAACTTAATTTCAAATTATATAATGTTGTTGAAAATATTTATCCACCAGATGAAAGGGATGTCAAACTATTTTCACAAAAAAGTTGGAATTAAGCGCTATGAATTTCAAGCTCGATCTTCAAATTCCGACCTTGATCTTCAAACAGTCGCCAAGCAGTTCGACTACTGTCCAATGTACGAGGGTCAAGGATAACTCTTTCGTACTTCCAGTCTTCACTGTCATTGTGCAAAATTTGTATTGGAAATTATTATAAAACCACGATTGTCTCATGGATTATGTAAAAGTAGGCAGTTGATCGGCCAAAAGTAGGAAAGTCGACAACCAAAAAATCAGAATTCCGACTAAAGGCGGATGTTTGACAGCCTTGAGATGAATAAACTGCAATCATAGTGATGATGTGGTCTTCCATCGAAATGGTTAAAACTGACCTGAGATCTGGTGTCCACTGAGCTCAGGTTTGTGCCATTGTTACAATTCCAGAAACGAATATGTCGGTCAGCTGTTCCACCACCACTGGCTAGAACATTGGACTGCCATGGACACCATGCAAGAGCCTGAAGAGAGAATAAAATGCATGTCATGAAAACTAAACCACTTCATTCTCTGTAAGTACGGTAATAACAAATTTACACAGTCATCATTCTTACAAAGTTAAGTCCTGTCGTTTTATCACCATCCCATAAGAATTGTATATAAATCAAGATTAAGTTAATGCATACCTGCCAACTTTGCCAAAATCAGATTCTGTAGTTTGAGCCAAAATACTGACAAAAAATCTGTAGGTGAGTTAAAAAATCGGGAGGTCACATATTCTAACCTCAATTTAAATCCCCAAATGCAAAAGGACATGCATCTCTATAAACACACAGGGTCTAGAATATCTTAGCTATAACAAATGGCATAGCCATTTCATAGAGAGAAAATAGCCCGTGAATGAGACAACCTGAGACAACGAGTGCTGGCAGGGATATTTGAACAGAACAGAATGACAGGCTGGTAAAATTTCACATTGCACACCAAAGTTATATGGGAATCGCCAAGATTCCATCTTTTCTTCCCTCTTATGTAAATTAGCAGACATGACCAGTAGGCTAACATGATGATGCACATTAGTTATGGGCAGACCATCATCTTCTGTCCGATTACGTATGCATAAAGACATGTATTCGTAAGATAAGCATGTTGTCAGCATCCGCCCAGACTTTTCAGTGAAAGATCCCAGGATGAATCTACATCGTTTAGATCGTGGTGGGCAACAAGGGGACAGAAAGTGAAAACATAAAACGAAGGAATATCATAATTAATCTCAAAGATTTAGGTTCAAAAGGGAACTACACTAGAGATCGTGGACAAAGCGATGATGGGCACACATGAACGACCATATAGTGTGAGAGCAGGTCGGGCGGGGTGACACACATAACACTACATGTCCGGGCTAGGCTACATCATGTACTGTTGGCCTACAGAAAGAGGTCTTGGCAATGTCGACAGGCAGGACCACTGCCCATAGCAATGAACGGGAGAACGGAGTTTTCTTGCTGGACTGAGTAAAAACTAGACTTTGACAGCGTTCAAAGAGACGCCAATGCATGAAATGCAGAAAAACTAGTATAACATATCTGAATTTGTCTGAATGCAGGAATTTATATTCACTGCGCGAGAAGGTGGGATATTGAATCGAAGTGCGGAAGGGAAGGAGGGGTGGGCAGGTCTGTAAACATCGCCTAGAGCACCCTCTAAGGGACCGGAGGCTTGCGATGAGCGTTAGATCTATCGTCCTTCACGCAAACCACAGTAACAAAATCTCCTTGGGTCTAGAGGACCGGGGGGTTACAGATTTCAGATTTTGCTTTTTTTTTTTTTTTTTTTTAAATCGGGAGGACGCGAAAATTGGTAGTTCACGATGCAAATTCTGTAGGTCGGTAGATCAAGTAAAAAGTCAGTAGACTACCGACTTTTTCTGTAGGGTTGGCAGGTATACATGTAAATGACATAGAACAATATGATTGATTTATTGTTATCTTTTCTGGCTAGAAAACACACATGCATTTAGGTTTTACAGTGACTCCAGATTTCAAAGAACATGCTGTTTGCTCCTTCATACATCCTATCTGAGAGTCAAGGGAGTTTTAGCATTTCAGAGAACATTCTATTAGCCTAATCTTTCCAGTCATTAAAATTTGACAGGATCGCACACCATATGTCATATAAATGTTGTTCTCGAGAGCTCTTAAACATATCTCTTGGAAACTGGGATAGTTCTACATTTTAAAGAGCTTTTACTCACTCATGCTCTCTAGATGCTCTCACAAATTAAAGATTATTTTTTTTCTCTTAGAGTTGATATACAAAAGCGTAGGTTTACCTCAGAGCCACCCGCATAGGAGTCAGGCGTTTATAAGGAGGTTCTTTGCTCTCACCTGCAGGCATTGTAAGCCCACCATCGGTGGGGTATCTCCCATGGAGTGCAATCCTCAACAATCCACGGGAGACATCTCTTCTCTCTCTTCTTGTTCCTGTCTTCTGTCCCACTTTCTTTCCTCTCTTCTTCTTCTTGACAT
Source organism: Peronia verruculata (assembly GCA_038406235.1). Classification (NCBI taxonomy): domain Eukaryota; kingdom Metazoa; phylum Mollusca; class Gastropoda; order Systellommatophora; family Onchidiidae; genus Peronia; species Peronia verruculata. Next base: position 16,528 of record JBCAUA010287208.1, on the reverse strand, counting down.
ATAAATGAATCTTACCGTGCTTGACACAATATAGTCGATATCGTGCTGATGTGATGTTAAACCCCAACACAAACAAACAAATAAACAAATCTCAGAGCCATTAAAAAATGCAGGTTGCTACTAATCAGCTCTTACTTTCACTGCTGACTGATGCTGGTTAAAAGTGTACACAGGCTCTGTTTCGGTGAGTAATGACACAGAATCCGCTCGCCAAATGTTGATCAAATTATCATTCCCTCCACTGGCTAAGAATTTCCCATTTGGTGACCATTTCAATCCGCAAACTTCTTGTGTATGACCTTGAAGTGTCCCTACATGATGCTCAGCAATGCGGACATCATGGTGATGTATACTTCCACTCCGACATCCACTGAAAGGAGAGAATTGAGAGACAAAGAGATGAAAAAAAAATAGTCTATGATTTCCTTCTGTGTCTTGACTTATTCCCTAGATCAGACCCAGAGAATTTTCTTTTCATTAAGAAAGTAAATTCACCAAGTTCAGTGACCAATTAATTCTATATATGTCATTATGTCAACATAGGGCCACTTTTCCCCTCTGGCATTGGACCTTTTCTGTTCTTAGGTTACAATAGTCCTCTAAATATGCTTCACTTCATTTTTTTTAGTTTCTATTTTACAAGAACTGCTATGATCCTTGTGAAACAGATATATGCTGTAAATACGTGTAGCCTATATTAAATTACAACAAAGTGAGAACACAGTTTCCTTGACAATACCTGCTGAGAATATAGGAATTCCACGCCAAAGACCCAACTCTTGCTGCATGACCACTCATTGTCCGCAGTTTCTTCTGGTTCACTGGATCCCACAGCTAATAAATTAAACAAATGAAAACTATAAAGATTTCTGTAAAATAAAATTACATCTCTTTGGTTGCCTCAAGTTACTTTGCATGTTCATATCTGTCCAAATCATGAGAAACTGAATAAATAGATCTAATAGAAACAGACATACATGTATACACACACATACAAACAAACAAACAAACAAATTTAACATCAAGACAATTTTTGTTCAAATGAAAAAAAAATAATGCCTATGATTGGCAAAGTTGCCACGTAAAAATACCTATCCGAAACAATATAATGACTCCTCTTCACACAAATACAGTATCTCTGAAATTGTATATCCTTTCAGTTCATATTCCTTTTTCCATATAAACCTCTATGGAGCATATTTTATAAACACACTAAAATCATCAATGCAAAATTTGCCTGGAATGGAAAACATGTATAACCACTTTTTCACAATAACCTAAAAAAAAAAAAAAAACCAACATTTTGAAACAGGAAATGCAATCTCTGGATTGTTAATAGCATGTCTGTGGTTTAAAATAACATATCACCTCCCCAAAAAGAGTTGGAACTGCTTGATCTGGGCATCGTTTTTCAAAAAGTGGACAAAGTTGAGTTTGGAATATTCATACTTTGTCCGTTTCTTTTTTTTTTTTTTCATTATACCTTCATCATCTCCATGCATCTGTGTCAATCTAAATTGTATAAATCTGTTCTCTTACATTATGACATGTTTGGTTTCCATGAATTCATCACTAATTACAAGGCCTAGATCTAAACTAGATTTACAGTCAATTTCAAGCATCATGTTGATAAATTTTCATAGTCACTATTTTGTAATAATACAATTTTAGTATGAAAGGTTATCGTAAAACACTTTAGAGAGTATATACTGTGATGATAATCTATAGGTCTGAACCTGTGCATCCTGGAGTCTCTACAAGTGTTTTAGTACATATTTCATGAAAAAAAAAATATTCATATAGCAAATCTTCAAATAATGAAAAATGAAAGAAGTTTTGATCAAATTACAAAACTGACACATTCATGCACTTGTTGTCTTTTGGAAACTAACAATGCAAATTTCAGACATAAATGTCTTATCTGTGATCTATTGGCATTACTGGATGCCATGTTGGCTACTGCAGTCCATCACAGAATCAACCTTAGGACAACTTACTTTCAACAGAGAGTAAATATAAAACGTGTTGTAATATCAAGCCAATCACAAATAGCTAAGAAATTTTAAAGTTGGGATATAAAGTTGGTGATAATACCTACCACATGAATACACTGCAGTCATGCTGATGATATGAGATAGGATAACTTTGTTCCATATGTTCTGATCTTCATCACCTCTGCCGACTTCATTGATATTCTAATTCCACTAATTCAATGATTTTACCAATGAGAGAAGCTGACGACAGAGGCTTGCTCAGAATTTTCTCAAACTTACTTCCACAGACCCATTGGATATTCCCACGGCCAGGTGATTTCCATCAGCAGTCCAGTTCACACAACTAACATAATCTCCAGTCGTGCTGTCCAGGTCCAAAAGAAGAGTTATGCTTCCAGTTGATGCATGCCACAGGTACACACTGCTCCCTAGTGCTACTGCCAAGACATTCTGTGATGACCAGTCTATCAAACTCAGATCTGCCAATAAATTGGTTGTTTCTGGCATAGTTTAGCTAATACCATAACAGATGATGTAGATGCCACTTAAAATTTTTCTTTTTTCATTATCTGGATCATAAATAGTTGTTAGCCATGTTATGTTTAAGTTTTTAAAAATTTATAAAGCATTGTCTCCTGTAATCCCAAGCTACCATAGAATTTTCAACTCTAATTTACACAGTGACACAGCTCAGCTCAATTCTTCAGCTGTTTAAACTGCTTACACTTGTTGCAAGTTGCATTACTCTGACACATGATAGACCTTATATCTAAGTCATAATATGAAAAGCAAAGTAAAATTTGCACTCACAGTAATCATCCAAAATATCTGGGGCATCAAGAATTCTTTCTGGCACTTGTGGAATGAATCTTGTCGTTTTTTTAGCATTCCCTCCTATTTTCCCTGTGCTGTATAAAACTCGCAGTCCATTGAGATAACCTGGATAGGAGAGAAAAAACTGACAATAATACTTACATGTATTACATTCCAATAACATTTTTTGACATAAAAGTTTCAACAGTAATAATTTACAGCTCAAATAAGTATATAGTTAAAGGATTTATAATTAGCTGTTTCATATCATTTTATGAAACATGTTATGTTGTAGGGCTTGTATTTACATACTGTGTATACACATTTTTAATTAATAAGGTATATATATATTTTTTTTGGATAAAAGTTACTAGCAAACAGTCAATGCAAATAACAGTCAAACAGCATCATATCATGATTACTGATGAAGTTATAGTTGTCCGACTAAGTCATATATATGTATACATTTTCATGACTTGTATTTCCACATTACTGACCTCCCCTCTGACTTTATTAGAATGCTATTTTACAGAATATCAGAAAACAAGCACCTATTTAAAGAAAGAGTATGACACGAGATGGCAGTTGCATGTTTTGCACTTTGGCTACTTTGATCTGTTAGTATGGATTCATTTTCTGCTGATTACAATTTTCTTGGATATTTTCTTTCAGAAAAGTGTATAGCTTAGTTTCCCTCCAGCCTGTAACCTGAACTCTATACCACTGCTGCGACCAGGTTGCTGGAGGGCAATAAAATTTTATGGCCTGGGGATTTCCCTCTTTACCTGGACTGGCCTGGACAGAGCACAGAATCTTCACCTGTTTCAAGGCAATGTTGCAGGCATTTTTTAACATAGCCCTTGATATGAAAATGATATCTATGTGTTCACCATTCTCTTCCAATATAAAACTTACTAGTCTAGGACAAAACTAAGTAATTCATTTCAAGAATTATATGGAGCCAGTTTTTCACACTTTCTAGCATTATGAATTCATTTTCAAACTTACATTAGTTTTTGCCAGTAATAAAACAAGTCAACAAAGCAGCTGAAGATCTAGCAATTCCATGTGTGAAGTCACAATTGCATCACACCAAATACCTTTTAAGTTATCCTTTTTTCAAGTACATGTGGCAGTCTAATCTGAAGCAACTCTTTTCATTCTTTTCAAAATAAGCAGCTTTAATGTAATTCTTTTTCATTTCAGTCACTGTGTATATGTCAGTATTTTATACACCGATAAGACATTAATTTAAAAAAAAAAAAAAACACCAATTATGGTTTCATAATATAAATAAGAAAGAACACTTATAGTCTCTCTTGCTCACTTATCTGAATAGGGTAAGAAGGACATCCTAATAATGAACTTTGGTTATAACAGACATAATACGTATGTATGAGTTAAAAGAAACCCTCTCATTAAGGACTCACAGAGCAGACTAAATAGCCTAAAAAAGTCAGAAGTTATGAGCTCTGATAATTATGAACTTTACTTTAACTGAACTGTACATTAAAGGTACATGAAATGATGTAAATGGTACAACAAGGTTTTGAGCTTCTTAGCACTGGTGGATGTTTAAATACTTTCAAAATTCTTTGAAATAGGGGTTACAAAAAATTAGAAAATTTCTTAGGAGGAGATTATATCTCAGCATTAAAAATGTAACCATAGGTACTCTTAAGCACAACAAATCTGCCTAAAAAGGACATTTTGTTGAGGATTTCAAACTCGTTTCTGTAAACAATCTACAATTTGACTAGCCAACATGCTTCTTCGTTAAAAAAAAAAAAAAAAATGATATGAAGAATTACATCACTAAAACATTGGCCCAAAGTGCAGTGAAATGACGTAGAGTAAGAGTCATGCAAAAGTAAGTGTGGTTCTGCACTTCTAGTGCCAAGATATTGTAAGGTTAGATACAGTATGGTATATCATTTAATTCTGATGAGACTGTCATTTTCGTAGTTTGCTGGAGAAACAGCTGTCAAAAAATGTAACATGATGTTTTTTAAATATTCTTTACGATAATGTTAAATATCCATTTACAAATATATTACAACCGTGACATTGTTCTTAAACGCATTCTATACAAAAAATCAGGCCAAATTCATAATGTTTGTTAAAAATGACTCTAGTTTCTTGAACAGGTGAGCTGATAATTTTGTTAATATGTTGAGTAACAAACTGTTTCTAACTGCTGATGAAAGTAGATTTGTTCCCCTTTCTTGGAAAGTTTGTTTTTAATTCAGGACTGAGTCAGCAAATTTTTTAACAAAACTTAAAACACCATTTTTGTTTTTGCAAATTTGAAAATTTAATCCTTTTTTCTTAATGTATCTGTCAAACATGTGTACTGAGAAGATCACAGAACAAAAAAAATATTTTTTTTCATCCATGTCTAACATTTGTAAATTATGGACTTGTGGAGACATTAGGCTGTAAATCTGAAGAAAAATACATATTTTGCCACCCAGAAGCAAGCCAAGAGAGCTTGACAATAAAAGTATCAGGTTACGTGACCTGCATCTCACCCTGCCTGGCCCAACCTCAAAACAAAGTTGGCCATGCTTAACAGCTGTGTTCAATAAATGAGCAATGCAGTTCATGCAAAGTATAAACATAACAAAAATAGACATGAATGGCATACATGGTTGTTTCTTATGTTGCATTATTATTTGCTAATATTTTTCTCAAAACAGATTGTAAAAATACAGTTTCTTAATAATAAAATGTAGCATTGATTTTTCTCTTTACCAAAAAGTTTTGGGAAATATGCTTGAAACATTAAATTTTAAATAAAGACTACCCTCTGGTGCTTGTGGAGGTTTTTCCTTGAAAGAGATGATTTTTTGTTGTAGTGTATCCCCATTCAGATTTTCACTCATGGCTTGTCTGTACTCCTGCTGAGAAGGGCTCATCATTGCCCACTCCTCTTCAGTTGGCTGTTTCTGTGTACACAGCTGGAACAACAAACGATTTTATTTTTAAAAATTATCTAATATTAAGTAGGCCTACAATATTACATTTGTTCTTAACTTCATCCACTCTACAAAATATGTTTTGTTTAATGTACAATTGATTTTATTATTTCCATAAAAATGCTTAATATCCCAGAAATCATATTGTACTTAATTCTCATGTATATAAGTTTGACTTTACAAACTATAATCAAAGACTCTCCGCAGTTTCCCAGGTTGATTTTTAAACACTATAGACAAGAATTAGCCTATATACTATATATGTAGAATTGCTTTGATGAGGAGAATTACAGATGACAAAAAATATACAGTGGAACCCGTGAGAAGTCAACTCACTTAAAGTAAATTATCAGTTAAAGTCAAACTGTTCCCGTGGGCCCATTGTGTTCACTTTGTATATATATTCATTAGTCTTGTTTCTGATAATGTCAACACTTTCAAAGGTGATTTCCCGAAATGTCAACTCCAAGTGACCCACACTGGCCTCCTGTGGCCATAAATTGTGAAGACTAGAAAAAGAAAGGTCGGACAGGGAGATCAAGAGATGCCTTATGATATATTATTGCCTGTGGGCCTATCGCTGTATGTATGTGAAGATGCTTGGCTCTCTTTACCTGTCTCACATTAGTGGGGATACACAAACACACACCCACACAACACTACACTCCCTTACTGTGTGCATTGATTCTGCAGACACACACGCAGACCTCTGACTGCCTTGATATACACACACACACACTACTTGGGAGTTCGTATTAGCAAGGATACACAGACACCTACCCACACTTGGCTTTCTTCACCCAGTTTGTTAACACACACACAGACAGTGCAGACAGACATTCCACCCAATTTCAGTCACATGTCTTTAGATCACGTTCATTCTTACTCGTATGATTACATCTCATTGTGACTAGATCTAGTCAACGTTTTACATGCACTTAACTTTGTGATCAGAGTGTCTGAGAAAAAGTCATGTACAGCGTTCTCAATCTGAATACAAAGTTGATACTTCTTGAAGATGTTGATTCAGGACAAAATACTACTACATTAGAGAGTTAGAGGGGGAATCTCTGTTCGAGGTTTTTTTTTTTTTTTTTTTTCACCAGCATAACCCAATAAATATTATACAACACATATTATGACCCCCTGTGCCCCCAGAAATTGTGTACCCTGAAAACAGATAATGTCAGTTTTTCTCTGTCCCGAGAGGTTGACTTTAGGCAGATTCCACTGTATTATGTATTAAGAGAAAAAAGAAAGTGGCCTTTCCCTCTCATAATAATGATTAATAATAAAACAATATGTATACAATAATATTCTCTCTTACTTTGTAATGTGCAGCATCAATCTGAGTTGTACTCCTGTTTGGTATGAAACGATCAGGACCTGATGGAGTCTTAGCACCCTTACTTGGAGTTTTTCTCCTTCCTGGAATATATGTCATTTTATAACAATGGATACATTTCTTTCAAAGGAGCAGTTAAGAAAATACAAGCAAACTATATGATGCAAAAAAATTTAAAACCAAACCATGTTCAAAGAATTTCTTCTTGTCCATCAGTGCTAAATTAAGAGGTAATATTTTGAAAAAATCAAAGAAAAAGTATTCTTTTACATGTCATGTATCTTTATTATTATTATCCTCGGTGAGAGCGACAGCATTGGCTCTTAAAGAATGTTAACGTGAGCTGTTTGTTTCAGAAAATGGTTTTCATATAATATTTATAACGAAGTGCTTATTCGCCCAATTGGGCCAATAAGTTTTGGGTACCCTAGGCCTTATTAGTCCCATTTCCGGAAGTTGAGTAGCGTGCACGAAAACTGTCCACCTGTCAGTCTTACTCAGACCTAACAAAACCTACCGCTCATGGATAGATCTACATGTGTCAGACTTGCGACTATTCCTACAAAACCTGTCATAATCCCCTAAGATTCTGTTGTAGAACTGAATGAAGTCCCCACTTGAGAAGTCCACACTAAGACAGGACTGTCCCATAAGATTGATTTCACGTGTTCCCTTTATTTAGGCTAATTTATTCTAGATCTAGACTCTAGATCTAAATCATATCAAACAAAGAGAACTTGCAAATTTCAGATCATGCTTTTATTTTTTTACATCTATGTTGGCATACTTTTCTGAGCTTTATGGTAAAGCAAAGATTTGATTTTAAACTGCACATTTATTAATTTCCCTGACCAACTTACATCAATATTCACAGTTAAGATTTTGAAATTTGAAATGTATAGTGGCTTGCGAAGTACAGAGTCACGTACATCGATCACAACTGCACAAGTTGTTTTTCTTAAGCCTTTCAATCCTAAGAGACAGGATTATCTTGGCTTTTAGAAGTTGCCAAAATTTGCTTAGAAATTTTGTGGGTAGAAATTTGGAATTTGGGAATTCTGCCCGGACAGCGGCACTCAGGCCTACCCTTCCATCGATTTTCAACTGCCAAGGGATCTTTAGCGTGCGTAATATACACACGGGACCTCCGAAATATATTCGTATATTCGCCCTTATCCGAGAAGGCTAGACATCAGGCTTCCCTACCCACAGGAAGCCAGGGACTATTCAGTCACTGAAAAAGTGCGGGTTTTCGATCTTCATGTTCTGTCATCCCCCAATGCAGAACCCGTGTTTCGATCCCGGCCTGTTTTGCTCCATGAGCAGACGCCATACCCATTGAGCCACTGTGTCCCCCTTCACGGCTATGGAGCTGGAGGTTGTCTTTTATAGTCCCCTTGACAGATTAATTACCTCCCCGGATAGTGTGAACCGTTTTCCTGTAATTGTACTCAGTCGACATTATTCTCACCCTTCTCCCCCCTTTCTCTTTGTCTCTCTCTCTCTCTCTCTTTCTCTCTGCGATCTGTCCTTCCTCTCTCCCTTCGCTATCCCGCCTATACTCATAATTATGTTTCTTTCCTTCTGTCTGTCTGTCTCTCTCTCTCCCCTTCTCTTCTCCTACCCCATTTACACCTTATATGTCTGTCTGTCTGCTTCTCTATCTGTCTGTCTGTCTGTCTGTCTTTCTGTCTGTCTGTCTGTCTGTCTGTCTGCCTTTCACTATCTGTCTATCTCTGACTCTGTCTTTCTCTCTCTCTCTGTCTCTCTCTTTCTCATCTCTCTCTCTTTCTCACTCTGACTCGCTTACTCGCTCAATCGTTCACTCAGTCTCTCAGTACTATTTGATAGTCAAGGCCGACTTCATCCTCCCTACCTACTATATTGCGTCTATATTTTAATATTTGATGGCCTAGAGAAACACATTGTCGTCCTTTTCGGAGGTAAGTTTGCCCGGTGATCTGACGGGGCCGTGATGTGTACAGTTCGTTGCCAGGATACACTGTTTACCGGTTGCCAGGTTTGCTTCTATGTTGAAAATGATTTCAGCGTATTGCCATATTGCATTGGTAATTAGGGTTAGCGAGTTACGTGAAGTAATTTTAATCATGGTCACAATTAATGTGAATTAATCATTAGGACATGTCTTCTAATTTCCTTTTTTTAATTTAGCTTTTGAACGGTAGGCTTTATTATTTTACCTAGAAAAATGAAATGTTAGGCGCAGCTCACAGTAGGCCTAACATTTTTCAAAAACGTGAAGTACCGTACAAAATCTTGCGAATGTTATTTAGAAGGAATCATTACAAATAAAGACTGATTGTGTTATTATTTTAGAATGTCTGAATCGCTGTTTGCTTAAATGTGTTGTGTGCTGTACTAGAAATCAAAATTGGTTTCCAGATACCGGTACTGTAAGTTCAACAATTAAAAATAAATGTATTATATGCGGCTCTGTAGACTGATTAAGTAACCTCGATGTCTAAAAAACAACCCCCCCACTGATTCCTAATCAGCCAGTCCTCTTCATTTGCACCAACAGAATTGTTTATTTCAAGTGCTTCTTGATTGTTTGAGAGTGTCACTATCTTCTCTTCAGCGTGTTATTTAATCAAAGTGTTCTTCATTTATTAATGATCGTCTCTCAGCTTCTCGGCTCCCAGTCATTTAAGATCGTGAAACAGGCCAGTTAAAAAGTTCTGGTGCATAGATTTTTTTGTGTAGTTGGCTTTCGATCAATTGCTGTCTTCTATCCCTTTTAATTAGACTACTTTTTATAAATTTATTTGTTTGTTTATTTATGTATTTATTTTATTTTATTTATTTTTACACTGGTTTGACTTTTCTATTTGTTGCTCATTTAAAATAGGCATATTATTTTTTGCTGTCTACATAATTATTACTCTAGCCAATTTACGATACTGATACTTGAAGTCTCGAATGGAGCTGTGATTTAAGACAACAACAACAACAACAACATTACACGTACACTGGAATGGGATGCTTCTGCTTCTTCATGTGAGAGCCTTGTGATAAATTACAATCATGAATGAAAAGATAAACTATCACAAGGAAAGCGTCTTCATATTTTTTTTTTTATTTTATTTTAACAAAAATAACATTTAAAAGGAAAAGACTAATGTTAGAGAAGAAAAAAACAAAAACAACAACAATAAAGGGGGGGGGGGGAGGAAGGAAGCGGGCTGGAACTGGCAGGAGGAGACCAAAACTATATCATGTCTGGATATAAGATAATTTTTTAGAAATAAGACAGATTTCTCCCTCGAAAGAAACAGGAAATTGGGCCCAACATTCAGAATGGCAAGACAATGAATAAACAAATAAATAAAAAATTAAAAAAAATAAGAAACTAAACAAAACCGTGAAGTTCATTTAGCAAACAAAGTCACTTGTCATTTCAAGCAGCTATCGGCTTTTTGATCAAGTACACAAAATAGAAAATGGACTGCAATCACGGCATTCCCCCGACAGCAATGAGGTCCTTTCATGCCTGCACTGCGAACAATTGGCTAGCGGTCGATACATCGGAAACTACAAGATGGAGCGCTTCAGCACAAAGCTGATCGAATGTCCTGGGATTGATTTCTGATTTTGTTTTTGTTTTTTGTTCTTTCTTTAGGAGAGGTTAATGAGCTGGTTTCATCAGAATTATTATTATTATTATTTTTTTTTAAAGCTCTTTGTTTTTAGGTAGCTTTTCTTGTTGTTTTTGTTTTGTTTTGTTTTGTTGTTTTTTTTAAGTCTGTTTTTCTCACCTTGCCAACTGAATGAAAGTTTTTATCTAACCTTATTTGTTTGTTCTGCGTAAAGAGCATTGATCTTCAGCACATTAAAATCATTGTTAGACAACAGATCATTTCCTGGACAGATCAGCTGCAAGGAACGGGTAGTGCAGCATAATAATTTAATTTAGTGATCTGTGGAAAAGCCCACATCCAATAACAAATGACATAAATCTAACAGTCATAAACTCTGGCAACAAGGGACAAAAAAATCAGACCTTAGTTTATCCAAAAGTGATCACATAACACAATAGTGTTATGTTATTTTTTTTTACCACGGTTGTGGACAGCTGAGATAACCACCACTACAGGAGGTTAAAACGCTTATAAAAACCATAAGCTTGTTAACGGAAGTTAAAATATGCCTTTAAGTAGCATCATCTCAAACATCAAAAACAAAGAATTTGTTATTATACTATAATTATAGTAAGAAAATGACTACCCAAAACAAGGTTTGGAACAGAACTTTCATTCCTTTTCGAAAAGCCTTTATGCTGGTGACTAATAACCCGTTGATGTCTTACTGAGTGGGATCGCGGATATTCAACGCTGCTTAAAAGTCATACTCTTTTCAAAATTGTTTTGGTTGCTACTGGGTTGATGGTAGAACAACAACAACAACAACAAAAATGAACCATTGAATGATTATGCGAGACGAGTAATCATTCAAAGCATAGTTTTGTACTTTTTTTTATGAAGAAACGAAATAAAAAACAAAACCCGCTTATTCATAAAGTGAGTACTTGTATAATTAATGTGCTCATGTATTTTCTGAATCATACTCATACTCAGAAGGTCAGAGATCAGGGCCACGGCCAGACCTTCACATTCAGAGAGGGATAATAAATCTTGCATGTGGCCAGCTTAATGGCTTTGCTTTTGTACTATATAATATATTGTTACAGGAGAGAAGGACAGGGGAAAGGGAGGTCGAAGGAGTGGGAAGGCGAGAGAAAGAAAGAAACTGGAGGGAGGGAATGAGAAGAGGCTAGCATTCATGATAAATGATTGTACGTGTTGGAGGCTCTTTGTTCTGATGTTGTTTGTCGTTATGTTTGTACGGTGGGAGGAGAAAAAGCGGGAGAATGGAGGGGGAGATCAGGTTAGTTCAGAGGCAATAAGAAGGGGGAGGGGCGGGAAAGAGAAGAACTAGAGGGAACGAGGGCGGATAGTGGTGAGGGTGGAGGAGGTGGTGGGGAGGAGAGGGGGATCAACCAGTATAGATTCATATTTCCAGCAGGTAATTATGTACACAATACGGTTGAGATAGTCCCATTCGGGGACTGAAAGACCCTAACATTGAACTGAACATGTACCAGTTAGCTACATCCAGCCCGATATAGCTAATCGGCGATTTTCACTAGAACGTTTGGATCAAGTACGGACCTTGTTGAAATTGATGGAGCCGAGTACTGGAAAGGAAAATTCAGGGCTATTTGCAACAACAACACCAATTAAAATGAGAGAGGACAGATTTCTCAAGTCCTGAGTAGTTTTATTTTATGTGGTGGGAGTGAAAAGATGGAGAGGCTGAGTCTCTTTTTAGTTAACTTCCCTCTGTTTCTCTTCCTCGAGTGCACGCTTCAATACTAGACGTTTCTGGGAATTTGATTTGCATAACAATCATGAACTCTATTTATTTATTTATTTTCTGAGAATAAAACGTATTTTTGCCTCTGACCCCAAAACTTTCAGTTTTGGGTTCAAGAATGAGTTCTGGCATATCATAATTTCAGTATGGTCATTTATTTTTATTTATCTATTAATTAATTTATTTATTACTGGTGGGTTACCCATTAATGAACTCCGGAAAGCGACTAGCTACCAGAGTCTTCAGCATGCCCAAGATCCGGCCCGGGGGCCAATGATGTGTCAACTAAACCTACATGTATTATGTTTGTTCTTCTCAGTCAGACTTTCCCTAGTCTTCAAATATGAGACACAGTGATTTTTATCAGAGTGTGTTCAGATGTATTTGTGTTCTTTATGAAGAAATGAAAAATTGGCCATTTGTAAAAGGCTAAGAATTCTATTAAACAGATCATTTGCTTTGAATGTTAATGATTCAAAGAATGCCGGACTGGATGATCGGCCGACAGATATTTTCTAAATCTGGCCTTCTTTGCAAGTATTTTGAAAGAGGTCGTAACCTTAGGTTGAACAAATCCCAGTGAGATAATCAGGGTGCATGAAGGTAAACTTTCATTTCTCACCACGATTTTCTTCACATCTGATAGATTTACCCGCAGCGATTACATCACAGGTTGGCCCGTGTCTTATACACATCCAACCAGTTTGGCACCAATGTGTGTGAGCAGGGCTGGCGGGAACAAGTTTTTTTTTTTTTTTGGTTGCTCGCGTGGGAGGTGTCAGGAGGGGGGGGGGGGGGGGGGGGGGGAACATCAAGCAGCAAAGTTTAGTGCGCATGCAGACTCGGTACTGTCACTGGCTGGGGAAAACCAAAACAAAACAAATCGCTAGGGATCTAGGGGTATAAAATAATATTATTTTGACATAGATACGAGTATACAGTCTTAGGCCTGAGCAATACTTAATCTTACTCAAACATACGCACCCGCGCGCGCCCGCAAATACACACACACACACACACACACACACACACACATACACACAAAAATGGATGGTGATAAACTGCACACGCACACATCCTTTTCACAGGGATTACTTTTTTACTTAAACAATTTTCTTAGAGGCACAAATCAAGCATTTGAAGGTAAATCTCCGCCACTGACCACGTTACAGGCAGCTTTTTGCTCTTTGCCTCTCTGGCACCTACTTGCTTTCGTTTTCAGTTTTATCTTCTTCTCACTCTTCGACTTCCTCGAGACATATGTAACATGGTCCTTTTCTCTCTCATTCTTGCATTTCCATCCGCAATTCCATCTAATCGTTGTTAGCACTCCCCCCCCCCCCCTCCACATCCCACAATCCTAAAATCATCAGAGATTTTGGACAGTTAGTCCTTAGGGACACTTTCTGTTTCGCCATTCAGCCATCTGGGGACGTCTATCACGCGCCCTTTGGGTCACAGGCTACTTTTATTTATATTTCCATCTACACGGCTTTCTCTGCCTGTAAACGTCGAATGACGATTGTTTTTGACCAGCTTTGTTGTTTCCCTTTGCCAGAGACAGTGGTGTTGAACAAACACCATAGAGAGGGAATAAATGACTTCTAGTTTTACTCTCTTTGTTTGAAATGTACATTATATCAAAATTTGTCGTATAAGGAAACTGTTTTCTTCATATCATTATAATTTTAGAGAGAGAAAAAAAATGATGATAATAAAAATATGTTTTTCACCTGACAAGAAGAGAAGTGAGTTTTTTTTTTTTTTTCACACTGTTTCCACAACAACAATCCTTGTGTCTAGTCAAGGAAAGTAATAGCGCGGGTAAAAAAAAGCCCCAGTACTCGCTCGAGTACATTTTCAGTGAACCCTGACTAACATACATTCAAGTTGTTACCTGCCTTGTCTCTTGTACCTTGTGCAACGAATAAAGAACAAAAATGCAAAGAGTAAGAATTACCTATAAGACGCTTTATATCAATGGTGACCTGGCGTTCTACAGCCAGTTTTCAATGAACCTTACATTCAGTACCAACGCTCACCCTTCACCATCATGTAGATTGTGCCATTAGAGAGTATGAGTCCACCTGCTTCCTGTTGAGCAAAGCAGAACGCCCCAGGTGGGAGGAACAGGGGAGCTAAGCGACTTTGATACCTGGACTAAACAAGTGATGTCTGGCTCTGATACGAAAAATACACGAACTCAGCGAAGGTCTGTTGCCTTCAGGAACAGAAACGGACGATACCCCTCAGGAATCGACTACAGATTATGAGCTTAATATCTCCCACATAATACTACAATTACCTAATCGAGCGGAGTGACGTCACAAAGTGCGTCCACTGCAGCTGCAATAACCTTCATACAGGGTCGAGGGGGTTGGGGGGGGGGTACAAGAATAATTATTCAATAAGCATGATATCAATGTTATAATATTCCAGTCATTATAATTAGTAGCACATTAAATTAATTACCCTCATTTTTTTTATAGTGAAATCATAATGGTACATCAATCGTAGCTATAATCATATTTTTGTAATATTAAATATTACATGTCTATGCAATTTTGATTTCTTTTTCCAATAAATTCTGTGAGATTTGTATGTGTTTTTCTTATTTCATGGCTGTATACCTCCTTTTGCACCTCTCTGTATATTGTGCTTGTCACTTAACTTTGGTCGTCATCTTACCCGACCACTTGAATAAAATTTGAAACACTCACATAGCTTTTAAGCAAGTTTGCGATTTTAGCAAAACTGTCCACATGTTTGGCCTAACATTACAACTACAGATCTTGTTTTCGATTGATCCAGAATAATGACCACACATTATCGGCACAGACCAAAAGAACGATAGAGAATTCACTGGTATAATTTGCGTTTTCACTCGCTGACCGGTACTCGGCCATTGTAAAGAAATTATGAAAATTTAAAATGATATGATTATAAAAACTCTCAATCTTATCACCATTAGAATCGCTGGGGACCGTTTCTAGCTCATAGGTATGGTTACTTAGTTAAGCTGAGTTGTTGATCGGTTGAATGTGTCTTTTATCTAAAATCCCGACAGCATGATTACAGCTGCATTGCCCAGAACCCGATATAAAATGCAATATGTTTCAAAAGCGCAAGTGTATATTTTATATAAAGCAGTATAACAATGTTAAGCAGCAAAACGAAAGATCAGTGGCAGCAGAGATTTCACATTATAGTTATATTATCTCCTATAGCAATACAGAAGACTAGTTTCCCACAGTAAATGAAAGTTCTTGATTTTAACGTCGATAAGTCGTCCACAGAATGAGCAGAGACAAATCAACCTGACGTATGAGTTCTCATCTTTGGTTTCCTCCTTTCCCTTCCGTCTTCTCTCACTCTTTGTCTTGCTGAATCTTCTCTCTTTGCCTCCCAATCTCTCCATCTTTTTCTCCCTCTCTTCATCTCTTACTCCTTCCTTGTGTGACTGATTGGCCGTTTTCGATCTTCCCGAAATGACGTACTCTGTTAAAAATCAGTCGCTCAATCGAGCTGTGCAAAGATCAAGGTACAAAAGTAACACACCTGTTCTAAATACATTCTGGAATAACATCGTCGAGTATAAGAGAAAGCAAAGATAAGCAGTGTAGTTGGTCTGTAAAAAGCTCTGGAACAAGTGAGGCCTACTTCATTTTACGCGGCACCTCTGTTCGGAATTATTATTTCTTTAATGAAGCGCGAACTTCCTGAATATCTTTCTTTCATTGTTTTACTATCAAATCTTCAATATTCGCAACATCCAGCTCGACCCAGCAGACATTTTTTTTTTAATCTATGGCGTTCTTACACGTGATTCACACTTGAAGTGATTGATTTCAAAGCTTGTGCTTATATATCTTACTCACAAAAGCTGCCATGCGTCTCACAGTCACATTCTCCTGTTTCTCACTCTATATGATGTGTTTTTAATGAATGTGTTATTGTAAGGCGCCTTGGGGCTTTGCATAGGCGCTTAATAAATGTACTATATT
>JBCAUA010286993.1:0-19700 GCA_038406235.1 Peronia verruculata | reverse complement strand
CAAAATATTTCGACAGACAAGGGGGATAATCCATGATAAAAATCTCAACATTGAAAAACGCCTTATAACCCGCTTCGCCTAATAACCCGGATTTTCTCTCACCCGAGAGGCAGGTTATTAGGCGGTGACTACTGTACTGCGATTATTTGGCAAATACGCTATGGTCTGTTTCAGTCGTTTATTCACAGAAGTTTGCACAGGAGGGGAGGGGGGTATAAGAGGGGGAGATGCGAGGACAAAAGGGGAAACGTAATACAAAATTGCACCTGGGTGCCTCGAAGTTGACCACTCCAATGGTCTTAAGCATAAAAGCACCAGAAGAAACAGAATGCAACATTTCCACTATGATATAGATTCATATTCAAGAAATAACAGTGACACAAAAAATATCAGTACATGTATGAAACGAACATCCTGCTACCATTTTGTAGCTATCTAAACCTTAATTATGCCAAGTATAAAAACCTTGACACTACTAGGGTTAAAAGGTGTTTTTATGGAAGCTGACATACGCGTAGTTGGGAAAGCGGGATGGGAAGGGTGACTCACTTGTCACCAAGGATGAATTGTTTAGCTATCATTAAATAGTTCTTTCATAGTTGATCATGACCGACAACGTAACCGATCATCGGTCATCATAATCGATTTTGACTTCATGACTGACATAACCAGCTATCTTGACTGATCATGCACAGGTCTGTTCTATCCATAACATTTCTAAACTCATCTGATGTTAGATTGTTATTATTCACTAAATTTGATTTATTTTTAAGGAACAAATTCGTCACTGTCATTCACTTGCAATACTGGCCATGAAAACATAAAGAAGATTCAATTCACAAACAAATTATGAAGTGTTTGAAGACTCTCTCTATATATTCTCTTTTAACTGATAGCTGGGCTTTATCTATTTACATAATTCAAGACCAATGGGGTGTGGTTAATGAATAATCTCTCAGATCAGTGCCTCTATGAAAGCTTTCAAAGTATGGAAATATTTTGTTCAGATTTCTTAGTAACATTCCAAGAATCCCTCTAAGAGATTTCTACATCAGATGCTTCTCCCAGTAATGAACATTCATACATAACAGAATACTATGCAGAATTTTAAATGCTTTAAAAATTAAAGAAAAAAAAAGGAAAATTAAAAGAGCTTGCATTAAGAAATTGGAATGCCATAAAAGAAGCTGAATACATCTGAAAGAACTTCGCGGGCTAATAGTAGAAAATGGAATTATAAAACATTTGCACAACAAAAAGTTACCTCTTTTCGTATCATGTCCCTCTCAGCATAAAATTCATCAGTATAGGAGGTAATAAACAGCTTGACCTGGCTCGGCTGGAGCTGAGCTGATTTCTCCAGAGCACAGGCCATTGCAGCTTAGTCTGGACAAAGAAAAAAAAAATTATGTAGATATGTCCCTCTCAGAATGACATCTCCACATGGTGTACTATTCATACAGAACAATAAAGCTTTTCCCAAGTATGCAACATTGTTAGGAAGAGAACCTTGTTTGTATTACAACCTTATTGCAAATACAAATATTAAGTCTCAAAGTTCATATTTCATTAAATATTATTATAACTTCCTCGGGACTCTCAACTCTGATGTTTCAGCTATCACACAATGGAATAATTTTTGTAAAGCAACGGACATATTAATTTCAACTGTTCTGATCTCTATCTTGTATTAGTACCACATAATATCATTCTAGGAAAAACCATAAAACCAGAATAAAAATATGATTTTAAAAAAAGTCTAATTTTCATCACAAACTGATTTAACTTCATTTATTGACCAATATATACCCATCCTGGCTGCTGAGTGACTTTCCAAACTTTTGGTAAAATTGTGCAGGGTCGGATTTTAGATTGCAACTGCCCCCAAAAAATGTTCTCATTTTTGTCTCACAGTTTTCATATCCTCTATCAGTATCTCTTCAGTGTCATGAGGCAAAGTAAATATGACTATACCTTTTTTCGCCATAAATATTAGCTTTGTATTCTTGGTATACAGTTTCACTCTTGCTGTCCCTTCTCATGACATATTAAATCCATGTAGCCCACAGCACTTACTATTACCAAAAGTAGAACCCTCTTGCTCGGGTACATTACATAGTACATGTAATACAAAAACTGGCTTTTTACCCTCCCATGTCTGTTACTGACTGTGACATTGCACATTGTTACTCCAACTTAGGGTTTATAGGACCCATGTAGCCAAATTGTCACACAATAAGTATAGCTACAACTCGGGGAGGAAGTTCGAGTCTATGAGCCTTCTGTGGGTTTTGTTGCAGATTTATAGTATACTAGTACAAAAAGCCGCTCTACAAATGGGTATTATTGAATCAAGAATTTTGTTTTGGATGACAACTTACAAATTAATATTTATATTTAGGAAAACAGCTATGATTATTGTCTAGTGAAAGAAGGGGATTGATTCAGAAGGAGCTAATTAAGCGTGCTGAAGAAACTGAATGAAACAAATGGTGTGAAAGAAACAAATGGGTTATTTTACAACAAATTACTAATTACACTTTAAACATTGTAAAGACAAAAATCAACTTAGCATTGCAAAAGTAAGGGAGGGGGGGGGGCATATAATCACGCTCTTTTTCTTGTATACCGGCGTCCCCCCGTCAACGACTAACCTGAGTAGAAATTAGACTGAGCCTATTGTGACGCAAGCTGCAGTTCACCACACAACTCATTCCCTCCACCTCCTATTCCACCATTGTACAATTTGGATCAAGCAGCCTCATGACTTTATTATTCAACTGTTATCATATTTTTAGAATAATGTCAAAGATAATAAGCCTTTTTCAGGTTCAAGTACATAGAAACACAGATCCATATGCAACAATGTTGTGTACTTAATTTCAGATGGATCCATTCAGCAGTTTTTGACTCCATAAGCTTATTGTGGGTTTTCTTGCAATTTTATGATATAGATAGATAATTAGAAATCCTTGATTACTTAGCCTACTCAACAAGTTTGGCATTGGCAGCAATTAAGCTACTAAGAGATGATTTATAATAATATATGACTGAAAGGTAAAACAGTCCATTATCGTTCTATATACGTCTTTCAAACTCCTGATGGAGGTTATCTCGATGTCCATTATCTGTTGGTTAACACATTAGATAGCTTTCTTGTGCTCTTATGCTATGCCTACGTTAGATCACTTTATACATCTTTCTTTGTAGTCACTGGGACTCAGACGCTAACCCGTCTGATTTAAGAAGAAAGGTCTGAATCCATATGGTTAGGACAGTGATATCTTATAATTTACAATGAGATTTTATGAGCATGAACATATATATCTATTTAGGAAATGATTCCTCGTATTCCACGAATTATGATAATAGACGTCTAGATTTAGAGCTATATTCTAGATCTATAAGTGAGAATGTTGAAAACCAGCAGTCATTCAGTCAGAAGTGTTGCTCTACTGACGATCTTGTCATAGAGACCAAAGACTAATTTACAAAACCTTATCCTCATCATATTGCACTGTATGAAAATTAGGATCAGAGTTAAGTTTTATGTTTGATACTTTGATAACTTTGATCAGATCGTCAGTAGATCTACCACACAAGAACATCTGACAAATTGGGAAATAGAAAATGGTTAGGTTATAAATGATGAACTAGATCTAGATTAGATCTAGATCTAGATCATGACGACTGAGAGTCGAACGGTTGGTTATCACTGACAATCAAAGTTGCCTACTGTATTAGGCTGAGGTAGTCTTTGTCCTGCCAAGCATCCCCTTAGTTAGAAGGGAATAAAAATGATAATAGATATGGACACTAGTGATGGCCATGGCATGGTGCACTTATTATTATTTTTTTAGAAGAAGTAAGAAGGAAAATTTCGCCGACTTTCATCTCTCTAAAAAAAACTCTAACAAATGCAAGATAACTGAGTTTTATGATGCAATGGAAATTTTAAAAAGCAACAAATAACCGATGTCACGCACCATCTGCAGTCTCAATCCTAATCTTCATCAAGTGGGTTCGCCAGTGTAATTGTTTTTGTTGCTGGAAGTGACACCACTGTGTAATCAAGTTATCGTGCGCTACCAGAAGCAGATGTTTGTTTCGCTTAAGGAAACTAAAAACCTGTAGTACCACGGAAAAAGAACATTTTGGAAATATTATTTGTCACAAAATACATAATCGCTGGACGAGAATGCAATAAAAAATAACGTATCTAATTTATTCATGAATTTTTATGCATTTTTATATTTGATCTGTGGTCTTGAGAAATGTTATTCAATTGAAAAATTGCATTGATATGTTTGTCATTTCATTTCCTTCTCAGTGTAAGTTCAGTTTTTTATGCCTTAGAAGTCTGGATTAATTCCAATATGGCTGCCTCCGGCCAGAGAGCCTTCGCCCAAAAACTCAGCAAGTAAGTACTTTCTCAGAGATTTGATTATGTTAAACAATTTCTGACCTGCTAATAGAACTAATGAAACAGTCTGTTTTCGTTTAGTATCAATCCAATAAAGACAAAGAAGTCTGATTGTACAAAGATAGAACGCGCGGTCTGCAGCCTAGTCAAGTCTAGATCTATACTGTTAGATCTATACGACAGAAAGTCTTCCTGATTCTCTCATTTGCTGCAGCAGAATTGCATCTTCTTCCTGTGATCTGGGATATAGATATTCGCAGGCAACATGGCCCACCTATAATTGTCAAGTGGGCTTTATCCAATAATGGCTTTTGTGGTCTTACATTAAAAGAAAGTTTGCTGACCCTGTCACTTCAACAGTCAACAGTGTAAACAAGAGCAACTTTGTGAACTTGTAGCAACTGAATTGAAGTAGAAATCTAGATCTATAATCTAGATCTACCACTAGAGCATCAAGTTTTATTCCTATGATGCTTAGCTCCTGATAGAAATATTCTCCCACTTTATCTTCCATTCTCACTCTTTTAGCTATGGATTTCTTCACACTCACAGTGATAAATCAAAATCATATTACAGTTTCCGTAAAATGATATATTGATATCTTACCAGATTCTCATCTTTGTCACTCATGCACTGATTTGTGTACATACTTGGCACTTGTCAAACAGCTTTTGATTTTTTATGAACATCCCATTTAGACATGCGTACATCATGTGCATAAACCCATGTATATGATGCCTCATCTATGACTGATCTCAAGTCCAATTAGAATGATCACTGTTCTCTGAATGTGACATATACACTTTGATGCATCTATAGATAAAAATAAGTGTAAGAATAAAAGAAATATATTGGATACACCTGAAGAATTTAGAAATATTTGGAACATGTGCTTTTGTGGAATGATGGGAAACATGCATAGCAAAGCAGTTATAAATGGATGAAAAGCATCATTCAATCAAATATTAATTTTAGCAGTGATTGGTCAATGACTTTTAGTATTTTGTCTGTTGGGTGTTTTAAGATGCCTGTTTCAAAATGTTGTTATGTAACTTTGTGAAATTTATTAGATCCTGTCCTTGACTGACTTCATGACAATATGAATAAAGGGTAATTACAGTTATTTTTAATATTTTAAATTTTGTTGGTATCAGACTTAAAGTGCTCTATATTACTGTAATATTACAGGGTGCACAATTATTTCAAGAACAGTAAATTGCTAAAAAGCTTTAAATATTTATTCTTGTGATTGCTGAATTTAGACTGTGTACTGTGTGTTGATGTTCTCTAAATAAAATCTCTTTTTCCGTAATCCAGACAAGGTGCTGCGGAGGTCAGACGCCAAGTTTCATCATCTGTTTGTTCAAGCCAGGATCTTAGTCGGAGTGCCAGTGTTCAGTCTATTTCATTGCATTCTCAGCCAACTCAGGTTAGCCTATTTTACAGATGAATGTGGACATTTGATCTGAGATTTTAATATTCGTATTGCACATTGAAAACTACTAACATATCTAAAGAATGATTTTTATCTCCAGCTGCTAAACATAAGTTAACATAAGCGTGTAGAATATTTGATGAAACATGATTGTTTTAAGGTGTATATGTTTTTTTCCTCTGTCATTAATCTACATACATGTGAACATTCCATGGCATTTTATGAGTATCAGTGCTTTTTAATGACAGCTAGATCTGTTTGAGATTCTACTTAATGAAGTCCCTGAGCCTGTGAATTATGAGGACTTTCTCTTCCACAACCAATGTATGGTAGTGATACATCTTTCTCCTCTGTCATTAATCTACGTGTACATGTGAACATTCCAAGGCATTTTATGAGTATAAATTCTTTTTAGTGACAGCTAAATCTCTTTCAGGTTCCACTTAATGAAGTCCCTGAACCTGTGAATTATGAGGACTTTCTCTTCCACAACCAATGTATGGTGGAGCGTGATCCACACAGAGACCTTCTCCTTTACCCAGAGGATGATATCCAGGTTCATAAGATCCCCAAAACATGTCGTACAACAGAACCCAGCATCCCTGAATCAGGGTGAGGCATTTTAATTTACAACTTCATGAGTGGGCTAATTTACTGTAGAATAATTGAAAATCACTGAAAGTCTTTGAACAGTTATGGCAGAAAACACTCCAAGTCTAGAATATGCATTTTCTGCATTGAGCTTTCATTTATAATAAAATTCATGAATATTCTGTTGTTGTCTTCATTTGTTTAACTTTGTGTATTCTTCCTTTGGCTGTGTGAGCAGTTTCAAGAGAAAATATAAACCCATGTGTGATTTATAGCCCCATATGTTGTACCAAATGGCGTAAACATGACACAGATTATTTCCATTGCTGAGAAGGTGTTTCTATAAATGGAGGAGAGAGGTGCATAATTTTGGCTTTTGCCATCTGTTATTGCAGTTAATTTGCACAGTCAGTATAAAACGAGATGAAAATACTTTGATTTATTTGACATATTGACATTTCAGTATTTGAGTGTACAAAATAACCCTCTCTGATGTTGGCTGCAAATTTCATGTCGTCAGCATTGGACCACCATAAGTCTCATTTTGGATTGTAACCGGCGGTGATTCTGCATGTTGTGTCGCGCAGATCTGCGTTGGACCTTGTGTGAGAATGCCACGCACTAGCATTAATGGGGCTATAAGAATCCGGAATACTTTTGAACTTGACAATTTTATTGCTATTTTTCCACTCGGTTGCCTCGATTTGAATGATTTCACTCTTTGCAGATAATTTCGTGTGTTATAAACGTGTTGTGTTGTTCTGCGTAGGATATCTGCGTGGGGCTGACAATTTGTAGACCTAGGCAGTCACATGCTAAAACCCAGTTTATAGAATCTTTTGAGTTCAACTAAGTTTACTTAACAATTACAGAAAGAGGTTTATTTCTAGTTATTAAGTTCCACTGGAAATATATTTGATATTAGACTTAAATTACTAATTTATCAGCAGTTTTGTTGCAATCTGGTCAAACATTCCAGCGTCAGCTGCAGCCGTATTGGATTCAGAAACAAAGCGTGCGTAATCATTTTGTTTCAGTAGAATTTTGCTTCTTTGCAATGAAATAGAATCATAACTGGTATAAACTAACCAAAAACTGACAATCCACTAATGAAATAATAAAAATAGTTCCTGTAAATGCGTAATTTACTAGTCTTGCAAAAGTATTGATATTGGGATTGATACTTGATAATCGCTCTGCCCAGCCAAAACCGTTTTTTTTCTCTCTGTATTGAACTTGGAAATAGATGAAAAACAATGGAATTTTCAACACTGACAATGAATTTTTTGTAGACTTGAAAATCTAAGAAAATTATATTTATTTTGGTCGTGAATAATATGCCTTAGCTTATTCAATCACTAATACTCAGTGTGGCCAGAGAAACTAAAATTTATGTTTCATTGCATTTCTAGACTATTATATAATAACTAGTTTTTAGAATGAATGAATAGAATGTTTTTAATTCTTGTACATGGTATTTCTTATACTTCAATAAAACACATATTTAAATTCTATTAGTTTTTCAAACACAAATTAATCATCTACATGTAAAGACCAATGCCGAAATTAAAATGTACAAATCCTATATGCATTTTAGATTTGCATTTCAGGTTATTCAGGTTTTCCTGTAGAGGCTACTGACTTCTTTGTCAGTTTTTTTCAGGATTTTACATTTTCCTCTACACCTCAGATAAATGCCCCATTAGGTCAAGCAAAGCTAACAACTGCAGTTGGGAGATCACCCACTACAATTGTGGTGTCCTTGAAGCAAATGCACATTACTAAGTTGAATAATGAGTAATACACAACAAATACTGAATTAAGTAGCTCTTTGAATGGTATTTACACATATTTTGTCTGTTTTCTGAATTAAATACTAACTTGTTGTGGTTTTTCGGGTCAAAAACTTGTTATGGAATTACCCCAGTCGAACACGTATATAAAATAAGCCTGTCTGAGCGTACAAACCAATTACAAATGAAAATATTGTCATCAACATGTTGTGGAATACTTTTTAACTCCTTTTATCTCTTTCACATACATTTAAGTATGCATGTATATAGAAAGGATCACAAGAGCTTTCTCAATCAAAAATTTTTCTTTTTGACAGAAGGGGGTAACCTATTTCAAACCTGTTTTTCCTCAATGTAGCAAAGGTTCCTGCTCCTGAAACTTATATTTTTTAAATCCCCAGCTTCAAATTGATACGAGATGGAGCAACATTTTTAAAATTCACTATTTTGGGCCTGAAAAAGGAAATCTTTAAACAGTTGGAGTGTTTTCTGCCTTATGTTTATCATGAGGATTTCTTTTAATTTTGTCAATGTTTTGCTGAGAGAATTTATAAAGCAGTGAGAAAACTTAATTAAATCAATTGTGTATGTAAATTTTTCTTTGTTTTAATTTTTAGGTTAAACCCATTTGAGCTATTATGTTTTCTTTTGGGTATCATTGTGGGCTTATATTGTATCATTCTAATTTTTGTTAGCTGTTGTTGTATAATTAAATACCATTGCCTAATTTCAAATTCTTCTGTTTCAGTGCTGAAAGTGATCCACATGTTCGTGACTGCGTTAGAAGATACACATCCGACTACACAGTTGTCTCAAGAAGGTATGAATTTGTTGCTTTAACTCACTTGAGTCTGGGCTATATTGAGACTTTCTATCGGGTCTTGGCAGTGTTCATGGGTTGACTAAACCTGTGTAACACAAAATGCATCCATGCAATTTACTTATAATAGAATAATGTCCATAGAAATAAGTCCATAGAAATAACACTTTCACTTGAAGAAAAAAAAAAGACCTATCAGTTTTAGTTCATTTGTTTTTATTTTCCAAAGAAGACGATAGTTTCCATGTATGTGAAAACTTGTTCTTTATCAGTTTTCATTGTTTTCATTACAAAGTTCAAATTCTGAGTCCAGATCAGAGTTAAAATATATTTCAGTTCATCTCCAGAATAGTTAATGTTGCTACATCCATGAAACAATTCACATCATATTTTTAATTCATCAGCCAGAAATTAGCACATGGTTCTACTAACTTGACTGGTAGTGCAGTTCAGCTTGTAAGTTTATTTATAGTGGTGTACTGCAGAAGGTACCTACAGTGGTGAGTCCATAAAGCAAAATGTTACTGCAGAAAGTAAGACCTAAGGAGACAATGTGCAATTCGCCAGTCTTTGCAGGATAAGATTAAAATGAGTTAAAATGTTATCAGACTGAGAAAATTAAAAAGGATATAAACTTTATAAGAAGCGTAGTTTGTTCATGACACATTGAATTTCAAAGTTTCTTAAAAAAAAAAAAAAAAAAGCTGTGTATATATTTACAAGATGAATGTTCTGTTAAACTTTGTTGAGGTGCTTGGGAAGTTACAGATTATTCACAGCCATTGAATATTTGTATAAACCATGAGGACTTTTTCAACTTTGTCAGTGTTTTGGAATTATTTATGATCCAATGCAAGATGAGAATTAATTATGCATAAGTTTTTTCCTTTTAAATTTTAGATACCAGCGCTACAGTTCAAGCTTCTTTAGCAAAGAGCGCCTTCCTGAACATAGCTCATTTCAGCATGAATATGAGATAGATGTGGATGAAAACAGAGAAGAAGAAAAGGTAAGATTTCTTCTCCTTGTATAAAATATTCTCCATTACTTTCCCTTTATAATTTTGTACTAGTTTGACTGGATCAAAATGACTTCAATTAAAGCATTCCCAGGTTCTTAGCTAAGATACTTTGAATACAGTATTAGATTTTCTGTTTGCTTTTGACACTCTGAAGCTGTTAATTTGTCCACAAAATTGCTATGGCTATGATAAAGTATACCCCAGTATTCTTAACCCTTTCGTGTATACATTAATCAATGGCAGCCCTCCCACATGTGTTCAAGTTTCTGTGCTCTGTGGCAGCCCGATGTGTTTACATTTTTGTGCCTCCGATCAGCTGAAGTTCAGTGGCAGAGAAACAGTCACAGCCGATTTGTTTTTCAAGCAGTGTACCCCATTTGTTAATTTTAGATGAAGAATAAATGATTTATCTACTGTATCAGTCATTATCAAGGATCTGTTTTAATAATCAATGCGATATAAAAAGAAGCAGAAATTGAGAGAGAGCGAGAGAGAAAGAAAAAAAAAGATATTAAAATAATATTATAAGCTTATGAAGAGTAAAATAGTAAGAATAAACAAATTTCATTTTTATGTAATAAGTATTTGCTTGACTTTGCATTCTTACTCAATGCATATTACTTAAGATCTCGACTCTACAGCTTGATCGAAAGCTGATCCGTGTCTAGATCTAGGCTAGATCTAGATCTCATCTCACTTCAAGATAAATCTTATGCGCATTATAAGATTTATTGGTGTTTTGCCAGTCATCCAAATCTAGATCTAATCCAGTATCAACGCCTGATTCCTAATTACACACTTTCTTAGACTCTAGCAAACGAGTTCAAAAGCGAGTGAACGAGACAGCGAGAGCGCAATGGCGATCGACGAGGCAGAAGGAACGGTCTCGTGCCGCTGACCAAAGTGCCATACAGCATGCTGTGTAGCTGCCTCAAAAGACGCGCTAACACACCCTAAGTATCATGGAAACCTCATTTGATTCATCTGTGAGGTTCCTTTCTATTATTAGATCACAAACGTCATTTTATGGACTAATGACAGCCCACCAAAAAAGGGGTGTCTCCTGTGTCGGTTTCTGTTGGGTTGAACAGTAAAGCGGTGTGGGCCGAGTGTCAGTTTCTGTTGCTTTAAACCTTAGGCGGCGATCTCGGGCATGTCGGTTTCTGTCGGTTTAAACACGAAAGGGTTAATAATACAAGTTTCATTTTTATGTGTTTACTTAATAACCATTTTAGAGTGTACTTTCCATACAACAAGAAATACAATCACAAAAATACTTGTCCTACTGTATTTGCCATGAGGCTTGAGCTGTCATGTCTTGAAGATGAATGAATGTCATGAGAGAATTATTGGGTGCCAGCAGTTTCATCTGACACCTTAGGGTTAATATAATGAAATTCAGTAACAAATGGTCCTCTCATTAAAAAGCTCTCCTATAAAATTCAATGGTAAAGACAAATGAAAATTTAAAAAATGGTCTCTAACAGTACCTCCATCAGCCTGGCATGAGCATCTGTGTATGAGCCTATTGCACCTTCTCCGATCAGCTCTGTGTCAAACAGCTCTGTCACCAGCAGATTCGCTCTCTTGCCCATATCGTCTGCAGCAAAAAATAATCAATACAAATAATCAACAACTTTCAACTCAACTTTCTGTGTGTAGAGTCAATAATGTTTGTGAAAAAAAAAAAAAATGACTGGGCTCCAGACTGGTGAAAATTGATACAGCTACGACTCTTTCCTGTTCAGATATTCATACCTAAACTGATTTATGTTTGTGGTCAGTAAAATATTATTTCCTCAATGAAAACCGTTTGGCATTCGACTCAAATCAGTTTACTGAAATTATTCACTATGTCTAGACTCATTTCAGTTTATTGAGTGATGTCTATGTCTAGCATATTAATATTTCTTACCAACATGACATGGCCAAGAGCATCCCAACATAACTACTGAGATCCTGCTTTAGAAGAAGATTATTGTCCTAGAAATGTATATTATCATTATACAATATTTGGATAAATCTTAGTAATCAGGACATCCAGTCATAAATGTGGCCTTTTTTTTTTTCTAAAATTTAAGAACAAAAAGGCTTCTGGTATTTAATTTTACACTTAGTATTGCAGCATCACTGCTCACAAAGGGGATATTATACAAATTCATGAATTTGGAACAATATAGAGGAAAACATGTCTCTCTATTTTCTCCTTTTCACTTTTGAATTCATTGTTTGACAACATTGTACAACACTGCAATAAAATATAAAGATGCCCAGACAAAATAACAATATATATAAATTTGTAAATTTTATATTTGGGTCACAGTTGAGCTCTCATAAACTCCAATAATGTGAATTATAGTAAAGAATACTTAATCTTAAAACAAATATATTCATACCTAGAGTCATTTTATCCGATCTCTCATGAACAAGTTTGATCTTATTCTGATACCCATTGGCTGCTAAGACTTTCTCAGCACACTTGGCCATAGGAGGAAATGCCTGTAATATATTGGATACTTGTTATTATATTCATAAACAGATTTCTTCATGTGAACAACATTGAAAATACATGTATAATAAATCAGAACTCAGTGAAAAATTGTCAACTCCTTTTTGCTTTCACCTAACGATGCACAAGATTAGAATTTACATCTGCATTCCAAATCAAATTTCGTCTAAGTCTAAGGAAATCACCTCCAAAAGCAACACATCATATGAGATGCAATACAATAAAATCTGGCTCTTGTCAAGTTTTGAGCATACAGAATTTTTTAACCACTGTGAAGATTATTCATTTCTCTTTCTATGTGTGAAAACAACTGTTCTATCTAAAGTAGAAGTTAAGATATTGGCAATTAAAGATGATAAGGGTGACCTGTT
Organism: Peronia verruculata; assembly: GCA_038406235.1. Lineage (NCBI taxonomy): Eukaryota > Metazoa > Mollusca > Gastropoda > Systellommatophora > Onchidiidae > Peronia > Peronia verruculata. The sequence continues at coordinate 6,737 of JBCAUA010286993.1, read as the reverse complement.
GCTGCAGCTGAATTTAGTGAGATAATGGCCGATCACTTTTGAAAACCCTTATTAACCTTTATTAGGCCAAGCCACTAAATTACAATTTTTGGGCTTTTACTCGAACTACTGCAACAAATTTAACTCTGAAATGCATTTTAAGATTGATATGATAGGAATTCTGTGAGTTAAAAAAATTGTGTTAAAAATTTATTTACTGTCAAAAATATGTTGATTTTCCAGTCACCTCAATATGACGAGCACCTGATTTCACTGTATATATAAAACAGTTTTTCATTTTATAAAAATACAATAGAACTGTCAGACTGGCAACTAGCAAAACAATTCAAGAAAAACAATTAACACAGAAATCTATAAACAACTTGACTGTGATGATCAAATCTCACATATAAAATGTAAATAGGGTATTGCTGTACATGAAAGGAAATGTTAATAAAATGATTTGTTTTTTGCAAAGGAGAGGTTTTTTAATGTTGTTTGAAAAGGAAATTAAAAAGTACATTTTAGAGCAATTAAATTTTTATAACTGTTGATTTACAATGGTCAAATCAAATCAAGTGTTCATTATTATGATGAACATCACACAAAAATCTTCTACAAACTTTTCAAACTGGGAAATAGGAGATGTTCACCCCATATTCTTAAAATAATGGATTTATCTTGATGAATCTGAGTTGTAGCGTCTGGTATAGTTCTATCACTAGGAGCCCCACTCCCTCCCTCCCTATTGAATACACTCTAAAACGGTTAAAGTGAAATTTGCGGGGAATGGAAATCATTTCACTCTATCACTATTTTGTTACATCTGAAGAGGCTAAATTGAAACAAGGATGCAATTTAATTACTAAATTGCTTCCTGTGGCTGAAGAACCGTGTGCCTACATCACTATCTTATGTCTTAAGGCCACTTCATTTTCATTTTTGTTGTTGTGGGTGTACATACATATAAAATGTGTGGTTATGTAGTTGTTGTTTGTTTTTTTTTCTCTGCATTGTGTAACAAACAAAAAAATAAAATCTTTAAGATTGTAGACTAAGTGGAATTTGGAATGGCACACTTTCTGCAGATATCCGACTTTTTCATTGAACCTTCATCAACTTCATGAATCAGTGTTCGTTTGAACTGCAGCAATAAACATGTTCTCATACTTTTTAACATGTTTAGTTTCGATGAATTCATCACTGATTGCCAAGCTAGATCTAAAATTGGTTTATAGTCAAGTAAAGCTCACAATTTTCAATATGAAACTGAAAGATACCTATCCACTTCTGGCTTTCAAGAAACACTGACAAGTATGACTGGTTTGACTGACCAAATGCCTGCAAGTGGAAGTGTGTATAGTATACGATTTAAAAGACAAGTCAGTCCATCCTCTGACACTGTAGTTGTGTGGCGACAAAATAATGACGAAATCGTGATAGTCGCACACATGCACATAATACATGACACCCTCTCACAATACATCATTACTCTATTGGGGCCACTAGCAACGGGTGAGGTGTGAAATGGGGGCTGGTGGGTGTACGATTTCTACACGCTTGTGCCTAAGACCTTACCTTTTTTTGTGTCACACTGCTAGGCAGTACAGCCCATTCTGGGCAGCAGTACTTGACACGCTCACGGATGATCACATATCAGGGTCTGTGTCATACTGCTGGGCAGTACAGCACATTGCGGGTACCGGTACCTGACACACTCTTTGTCGGAAGAAACTAGTCCAATACCTGAGCTTGGTCTTGATTATGCTTAATATGAAAATAAATGCGACCAGGGAAACAAAAACCTTTCTTTTAATGGGTAGTTTTCTTATCAGCCTATTGTATTATTTCACTGTAAGCATAACAATTTACAATAGCAAAAACAAATTCCCAAAGCTTCTTTCTTAATAACGCAAGTTTCATTTTAAACATTTTCTTAATGACCATTTTAGAGTGTAGCCGAATATTTTGATTACCTCACATGCTGTAAGGACATCTGCACCAGCCTCTGCAGCCATCATTGACAACAGACCTGTGCCAGTTCCAATGTCCAGAGTCCTCACTTGTTTGCCCCGCATCTTCAACAGTTTAACCGCTTGTCGAATAGCTTGGTAATATTTCTCATTCTGCAGAGGCAATCGATATAATGAAAAAATTTTCACTCATTCAAAGAAGATCTACTCTATAAAATCAAGTGAAGATTTTCTGAAGTGCCTAGTAATCTAAATATCTTCTTCTTCTGCAGTGGCATTTCACATGATAACAAATATTATTCAAGAGATGAAAATCAATGCAAAGAAGGTCTTTGTAATCAAACAGATCTTATCAATAGCTAGCCTATATTTTCATTCCGAAATGGCATTTCACATCATGATTAAGTCAGTTCATTTTCAGTAGCACAAGATCTCAGAAAATCATTATGTTTGCTTTCTGTTCAAAGTCTTTACAAACGATGTTTTGCAAATTAAGAATATGTCTTCCACAAATAATATCTGAGTAACTCTGACTAAATAAATATGTAAATGTTCAGAGGAACAAACAAAAAAAAATATGAATGCAGCAATTCACTCTCTTTTCAACACCATGGTAATTATGACAGAAATTACCAGTGATGGTTTATCAGCCTGCATAGATTTAGTCTCATGCCTTGGCACACCTATCTTTTATTACAAAAATGTGTTTGTTTAAAAACAGTCAGTTAGCTACTACACTGTTCCCACACTCCAAACGCTTACTTTTTTAATAGCATGAAACACTAGATCCACGTGTCCTTGCTATTTCATCTTAATAAATCTTTCACATTTTTCAACTGCAAGCATCTTTATCAGGTATGTCATTCTATCATTCTCAGTTAGGTATTTTTCAATAACGGCAATAACCACCAGCTTCAAACCGTTGTATTTCCAAAGTTGGGGCACCAGTCTCACTTACTCTGTCTTTATCATGCAGCATATCACCATATCCTGACCTAAAATGCATCAAAAAGAATTATAAAAATATAGACTGATTAGTACTGTGCTCAATTTCAAATGATACATTTCATACAGTAATTTTCCATCTTTAAAATGTACATGTGCACTTCTGGCCTACTTGATGAGATGCAGACTTATTGTTATGCAAAATTCAGACATGAAATAAGTACATGCAAATTATAAACAAACAAAAATGTGAAGTAATAACCTCTTTCCCTTGATTTGCAGGATCCATTGGTCTATCAAACAGTGGAATGTTCTATAGACAAGAGAGTCTGATGTAGAAATGTTGACGCTTTTTCATTTGTTACCCCAGGCCTGTCTGTCATCCGCTCGTCGGACCTACATGTTAGCATTAGGGTGGACTTGCACTGGTCGAGGGTCTCATACATGTTAGCGTTAGGGAGGACCGTCACCTGCTCGTCGGACCTAGGCCTACATGTTAGCGTTAGGGTGGACTTGTGCTGGTCGAGGGTCCCAGCAGGTTAACCCAGCAGGGTTGTTCTACTATTTGGTATATAATGAACCTGGGGTAACAAACGAAAAAGCGCCGAAATGTTTTCATTGAATGTTTCATGGGTTTGAAACCGTATTAATTTACCCAGACAGTTCTCCATAACAAATGATTATTGTTCAATGCTTAGTTTGCAATGTAAATGATGCAAATGGTCATTCTAAAGTTTCATTCATTCATTAAAATTAAAATCAGTGCACCAGTCACATCTCAAAAGCATCACCCTTCTTCAGATCATTCTCTCTTTAAAAATAACTGGTCTACCTGGCAATTTCTTGAAGATAATCATAATTTTCATCTTGAACGACCCAGTCCATCTTGCCAGTTATTGGATTTGTGCGAGAGACGAAAGTCAGATTCGGTTTTGTCGACTGAGGAGGGTGCTCGTCGTGGTTTATCTGGTCTCTCGACTTATGTTCCTGTTTATCTGCCATAATAGTGAATCCCATGCACAGATTTCTGGTTGCGAAACAAATTCTTGTTTCACGTACTGCTAAAATAAAAATTCTAGCAATGGAATAAGTGATCATAAGTACTGCTAGATCTATAATCTAGCTGTTTCACAGTAAGTAAATTTCATTTTACATGCCAGTAATTAGTCTAGCAGTACATGTAGCATGTGAGCTCACATGTTGGTTGACCCGGAAGTGTAATCCATAAACACTCGAATCAGGGATTCTCAGCCTTTTATCGGCCGTGGCTCCGCTTGAATTTTTATAGTCTCTCATGACCTCCTCTCCTCTCCAGTACTTGCCTTCTTCCATCGCTTCCAAATCTGCTGCTTGATGAATTAGTGTCGAATGTGATCGGTTTGTTTCTTATTCCTTTACTGGTTATGTAAGCCTATATTGTCGGAATTGCAAGGCAATAAGATCGAGTATTTTTCTCCAATAAGTCTTTCTGGTCACTCTGCATGTTATACCGATCTATTTATTTTGACGAAACACATTTCTCGTATATTATATATGTGTGTGTGTGTGTGTGTGTCGGTAAGAAAATGGAGATTAAGTTTTTGATATCTCTCTGTCACAGTAAAACAAATAAATAAAATGCTGTTTTTATTAGGCCGAAGCAATGCAACAGTTTGCTTCTGATATTGTGGTTTATGGAGTCATTTTCTCAGAATTGTGGCTAAGCCGTGGTTTCATAGTTTTTGAAAACAGCCGAGAGGAGAAATAATTCACTAGATTTATTTCGACCAAGCGCGCGGCTGAAAATCCCCGCCTAATGTTAATAGGAGGGTACAAAAAACTGCAAACTGTTCAGTGCCACTGACATAGAAAAATATATAAAAATGCACGGGACTGATTCTCGGATCTCGTGGTGGAGCAGCAACAAACATCGATGAGTATTAATTTTAAGCAACAAGCATACATGAGTATTGGGGGTACAACTTCGGCGGGGATTTCCAGAGTTCTGCTTAGTCGGATATGAAGTATCTGTGATAAAATGTGCCTAAGGTCAAAGTGCGTAAACAATGAGGAAAAGCAGTGTTTATTTTCTTTTTTCTTTTTTTTAATCCGTGTTTCATCAGCCAAACGCTCCTTCAAATATGTTGCACTCGCCAGTTTTCGTAGACAAATCGGGCTGACAAACAAGAATTTGCATATTACTGAGCAAATAACTCCTCAAAACACGATTAGGAGAAAAAAAAATTGTTTCGTTACCTGAACGGCCTTGATTTATTGTTTTTGACCTGCCTTGTTAGTTCCCTTTACAGGGCACAAGGGTGTTAAACAGTCAGCATAGAGAAAGGATAAACTGGCTTTTACACTCTCTGTTTGAAACGTACATTATGAGGCAAAAAAAAAAAAATAATAATTGTATGAGAAAACTATATTCTTCATATCGTAGTAATTTTATTTTTAAAAATTGTGTGATCAGTTTTTCTAAATGACAAAAAGAAAAGTGAGTTTTTCCCCTTTTCACACTTTTGCACCTGGATTGGCCGGTTCCTTTTTTATTTTTCTTGTTTTTATGTTTGTTTGTGTGTGTGTGTGTGTGTGTGTGTGTGTGTGTGTGTGTGTGTGTGTGTGTGTGTGTTTATGTGTGTGTGTGTTTAGAAAGAGTTATCATTTCTGTACCAGATTACAGGTCCAGGCTGTTTGTATCACACACACACATATACACACACACACACCCACACACATACAATTTTACAGATTTCTTAGTAGATATGAGTTGTCAGAATTAAGCAAAATTTTCTTTCAAACTGAGGAAAAAGATGGTATTGCCAACTCTTTTATTCTGCTCCTGTTGATAACAGCAGTTCTTGGAGGATTTCCGCTGTTTGAAAAAATCAGTGAACTTTCGTTGGGGAGTTTACTCATTCAGATTCAGGGAAGTGAAAGTAAAAAAAGAAAGAAAACAAAAATGTCTCTACAAGAGCATATTCAAATCAAATAGCAAATATAGGCGCCAGGGTCAGATCTGAGATCCCTGAATAAGTCCTCCAGGAGGCAATAGAGAGAGGGCTTCATAATTCATGGCCTGTGGTTACTGCGATGTCCTCTCTTTCGCAGAGTTTTGTGAACTGAAGATTTTTCAGTCTGTTTTATACTCAATAGAATTCGTTTCTATGGATTTTTCTCGAATATTTTCTTTTCCCTTATTTGTGTATCTCCTCCAAAACTTACCATCGTCTTTTCATTATACACCATCGTATTTTCATTATATTTCATGTAATATCTTTCATGACATAATAAGCAGAATGACAGAATTTCCCCCCCCCCCCTCTTTTTTTACGTTTAGAGGGAAAAACAATTAATGAGTAAACATGCCAATGTTATACAATTTTCATATATATGGCACTTTAAAACATTCATTCTAAAAAATATCAAGAAAATTCTTCATTTACGTTTTTATTATTATTATTATTATTATCATTTTTTGGACTTTAGAAATGACATACAGAAGTGGCATTGGTATGGTAGTAACAGAGGAGACAGATTTTTAAAATAAAGCAAAATCCAAGATAGCGGCCGTTTCCATGGAACGAGACAAGCTAGCAAGTTTTCAAGGACACACTCTGAATCAGACAAACATGCTTATTATACATGCATACAGAAAAATGACCTACGTTCAACGATAAAAACAAACTTTTCAGGTGCCCTCCCCCACATACACCTGCAGTTTTCAGTGGATTTTGAAATAACCTTTGACTCCCACCTTCCTTATGTTTACTCCTGACCTTATTTTATTTATTTATTTATTTATTTATTTATTTATTTATTTATCTATTTATCTATCTATTTATTTATTTATTTATTTAT
>JBCAUA010286882.1:0-25033 GCA_038406235.1 Peronia verruculata | reverse complement strand
CCTCCTTCTCCCTCCCCGCACCTACAAGAGCAACGAAGCCGACTGTCTCATTTGCTGTGTACCATTTCCCTACTGTGAGTTTGGAAAACTCTTGACAGCATCGTTTGCCTTGTAGTTTGCTATGAAGTCTTGTATGCAGAGTGGGGGCTCTTCCCTAGGGTTAGAGCAGTTGTGCAGTAGTAACCTATCCTGTCAGTATCCGAGTTGCGTAGGTTAAGTCTTCATTGACTTCACAGTCCTACAAGAGTGGGTTGAGTCAAATCATTGAAGCGGCAGCCACCAGGTGGGACGAATGGGTCGCAAAGCTGACTTTGAGGATAAGATTGCCTGACTGGTGTGAGCAAATCCTCGGTATGGGCCGATAGGGTCATAGTTTTTGATAGGAAAACCGAAAATTGATAAAAAATAAAAAAAAGCAGAGATCCGGGTCCTCCTCATCATCGAGCGAGGGAGGGCCCAGTCTCTCCGCCCTGTGCAGGGGTGAGGGGGGCAGCATACCAACTAGACCTGCCAATACCCATGCTACACCTCCTTCGATTTCTCCGTAGTCCAGGCATCACGGGCGGTTTAGATCAAGAGAATTTATCGAGCCTGTGGCACTTGAGTTGGGGCTGCAACCTCCAACATGGACCCTGCTGCTAGGACCCCGGGACCTATTACGATGGTGCGGCCAGGACAACACTCAACTTGTCACTCACTGATCAACCTATCCTAGGTGTATTAAGGGATACACAGCCTGACTGACTATCAACTACGGGTACCTTAAGGGTTGGGAGGGGAATATTTGGTTGTCCCGGCTCTTTTTACTCCTTGAGAAGGGCAGGAGGAGTGACCCGTCATTCGCTCTCTGGACTCTGATCACAAGATCAAGGCCGGCAAGGCCCAGCGCACCCCCAGTCTGTCTACTGTCAGTCAATATAGACCGAAAAGCTGGCCGAGGCAAGTGGGACACAAGATCCCTCGTACATACCAGTGCTAGGACGTTTCCTGAAAGTACTGCAAGATCAGTTTCCCCCTACCAGACCACCGGGGCAGAGGTTACCTTCTGAAGTTACCTGGCGACAGGCCGGGACAGCCCACCTGAACTTAGCTGGTTATACACAGCCCCCAGGGGCTGGTAGTTACCGTTGTCCAGCTGCTGCCACGAGGAGGCATCAGATGTGGACTTAGGCATGTGGAGAACCCACAAACCATGGCTAAATTGCTATCTCAGACCGGAGTCCTCTAGCGTGTGCCTATGCGATGTTTCTCTGCCCATGCCCCAGGGGGCTGAACAGCAGATCATCGAAGCAACAGTCTCATTTGCCAGTTGTCATTTGTTTTTTAAATTGATGCAAATCTGGCATTATTTATTCTGGATAATGATGCTCTATAGAACATTCATCTTTTGCTTTTATTTTCAATGTCATTTGATAGCCAGGTCAGTAGTAATGAGGGATATCAAAGGTAATTCTGTTGCATTCAATTACCAGTGAGGATGTGCAATTCACAATACACTTGTAAATATGATGTCCACGTTTGTTGTCTTAACAGAAAACAGGACACCTTTGTAGTAACATAGATATCTGGCTTTCAGGATACTTGTCAGAGGCCACTGAGTTAAACATTGTGAGTCAAACAGAACAAATGCACAGAGGACATAGAATGAAAAGATTAGAAACACGATAATAATTTCTCTCCACAGTGGTATGAGACTTGAGGCCATCGCAAAGATGAAGGACACCAAGAGACGAATCAAGACAATATACTGGTACACAATTAAAAAGGTTCCATCTGCAGTAGAGCAAATAAGGGCAGAAAATGAAGAAAACCCTGACAAGTCTGACTTTAAGGTGAGTGTGCATTCATTGCTATGTATCAGTGTCTGGAGTGAAGCAAGAAACTGACGTGCAGAGAGATCTACCGAAACATTGCAGAAGCCAAGTATGATCTCTTAAAGTTTTTTGACTATGATGAGATCCCAAACTTTTTCGAGCGATTTTACTTTTCATACACCAGGCGTATCTTACAACATTTTTCTTTGTTTCACTTTGGTTAACTTTGTATCAATACTTCCATCAGAGCCCATAGAGAAAGTGTTTCCTACTGTTTTATGCTATTTAAGTTGACAAGCCTGTCTAAAATTTTTCTGTCACAGCTAGAGAAAGACAAAATTGTGATCACCCTGAAGCTGAAAGACAAGCAAGACTGCTGGACCACAATTATCAGGCGCACAGGAAGAATAGACCAGAGCAGTGATAATGAGCAGTCAGAAAAATTCTCAGATTCTGGAGAGGATTCCTGAGGACAAGCTGTTTACTGATTTGGATATTTCATTACAGTTTCTATGTTCCAAAATTCTAGAGAATCAAACAAAGTCAAAACTATATTTCAGTGATTACAATGTGCCCTTAGGGGAATTTTTTTTAATGCCATACAGCACTTTATTCACCAAGGAAAAAGGAGTAGTTTGTGAATTTTTGTTGACAGTTAGGGATGCACGATCTTCCTTTTAAAATGCAAGCTTTGTTTTGTGATAATATGTCCACTTTCTATTATATATGTGAGTGTTATTTCAGTGGTCTGCTTTGACATGCATTGTGGTCTTTTACATTGAACTGGACAGAGAATATAGAGCAACAACATACTTGTTGTGCGTCAAAATGACTCTCTATGTTATGCTGATTAAAATGCCATTCTTAGTGGTTTTCAGTGACCAGGGAGGAGACACGAGGGATGAAAAAGTACCTGTATCATTTTGAATGAGCATCAAGAAAAGCTTGGAAAAGTCATTTTCTCTCAGTTATGTTTTCTAATATTGTCATTTGAATAATTGCCATTGATTATGTGTAGTCACATCCAGAGTTGTGATTGCAATCCTTGCCTTTGCTGTCTTAATCCATCCAGCTCACAGTCCACTTGTTTTTTGGGTTTTTTTACACATAAAGATACACATATCCAGTTACACACATAATAATATACATATCGTTGCTGTCGGGCTCTAGCCATGTAACCGCAAAATTAGGTCAAATTGTTTGTTCACTCAAATTGTAGTGCACCTTGTATTATATAGTATGTGTATTACATAGTATGTATCTCATGAAAGTATTAATTAGAAATGCCTGAGTTTGCACTTTGATCTAATTACACTTGACCACCTATCTGTCATCACTGCCTGCTTATCGTGAATCTGCGCAAGATATTATTAGCATAATGTTGCTGTGTAAACCTACTGAAACATGACAACATGACCCTGATATAGGCCCCGTGAACCATGTAACTAACTGGTAATGGCATAAAATGGGTCCGCAACTGACCAGTGTATCGCATATCTGCATCACGGGCAGATAAAGGGTGTACCTGTTCAACAGAAAGCTGAGCACTGACCGTGTATCTGCACTTCAAAGTCGTCAAAAAGCCTCCATCAAATTTTATTACCTTTGTCTATCAGGTATGTATATTTTTTTTACTGAAAAACAAAGTAACAAAGGTCTGGACAACTTGTGGGGAATGCTAAACAGTTTATTCCTTCTCCTGTAGTTGCCTGTTTCACATTTACATTGTTAGAGTCCAACAGTGACACTATACACCTTTTTTTTTCCTTGCCTTTGACTTAGGTCATTTTACCGTATGTGTATAATTGGCATGTCTGTCACATCAGAGCATGTCTTTAGATTTAGATACTTGCTAGCATGTCTGATTTCCCTGGAAAGGCTGCCTTCTTGGATTTTGTCCTTCCTTTCAAAATCTATCTCCTCTATTACTACCACATCAAATTGTTTCTAACTTTACCTGTTATTTTTAACATCTGTTATCTAAATAATGACAGAAGGGAATTGGAGTTTTTTTGGTATTTGTTTTTTTTTTTGTTTGTTTTTTTTTTTCAAACAATTCTGAATACACTCTAAAACAGATGTTAAGAAATGCTTAAAACGAAACTTGGATTATTAAGAACGAATATCTGACAATGGTTTTTTGCTGTGTAATTTGTTTTGCTTACAATAAAATATAACTATGAGCTGATGTGAAAACTACCTGTGTAGCAAACAGTTTCGTTTGATCAATGGCACTTTGCTTTCATATTGAGCGTAATCAAGACCAAGCTCAGGTACCAGACCAGTTTCCTCCGACAAAGAAATTGTCTGTGAACATATCAAGTACCGGTGTCCGCAAGATGCTGTAGATCTAATGCCTGACAGTATGACTCAACAAGCCCGACAAAAATCATGCGTGAGCGTGTCAAGTAACGGTGCCTGCAATGTGCTGTACTGCCCAACAGTATGACACAAAAAGGTTACGCTTGAGACATAAGTGTGTAGAAATCATGCACCTACCATGCCCCTTTTCACATATCACCCGTAGCCGCAATCGAGTATGATATACCATGAGAGGGTGTCACCTATTATGTGCATGTACAAGGTTATTACAATTTCGTTGTTGTTTAAAGCCAAACAACCACAGTATCAAAGGATGGATTTTGTCTTTTCAGTCATACACTGTATACACTTCTTCTTGCAGGCATTCAGTCAGTCAAACTAGTCGTGCTTGTCCATTTTTCTTAAAAGTCATTTTTGAGAAGTTGATAGGCATTCTTCAGTTTCATATTGAAAACAGTGGACTTCAAATTGACTATGAAGCTATTTTAGATCTAGACTGGCAATCAATTATAAATTCATTGAAACCAAACTTGTTAATTAAACCTGCACCGAAGGGTTGCATCCCCTGCTTCAGTTTAACCACCTCGGATAATAAATAAATTTGTTTTAACCATTTTAGAGTGTATGTAAAAAAAAAAACAGCATTTTATTCGATGAAATAATGAAGAATTTTCTTAAAAAGCAAAAGAGGCAAAATGTCACCTTTTTATTTTTGCCAAGGAAAATTTGTGGGCCAAACATGATGAAAATATGTGGGAAGCTTTGGAAGTGATATAAAATGAGGGGGGGGGGGGGAGACAAAGTTCTGAGAAAAACAAAAAACCAAAAAAAAAAGAAGTTTATTGATTACATAACACATTGAAAATTTTTGAGTAATATGCATAAAACTCAAGAGTTTGGCAGAGAGTACATCAAAGTAACCATGGGCCACAAAATATGAAGCCCTCTCTCTCTGAACAAATAGTTAAATATTTGCGCGAACAAATGCCCCATGGCTGTGCAGTCTGATCTTTTGACTTTTCTAGTAAATTGCTATATATGCGTACTGTGTTGGGTTAAGTTTAATGGTACATCAACATAATTATGGTTTTGTGTGTGTTTCTGTGTGAAAGTCAGGCAAAATCATCTGCACTATCAAAATCCAAGAAGTGTGGGCAAAGTCTTTTGAATTCCAGCTGTCCAGCCATTCCTTTCTTCATAGCCCAATATTATATACATGTTTATTTTCAATGAAATAGACTTATAGACTTATAGTTATATAGAAAATATTTATATGTTTCTACATTTTTAAGTGTCTTTTTTTTTTTTAACTTGCTCAACTTTTGAAATTGTTCTAACATGTTCAGTTTTTATATGTGAGAAATACTTTGAGTTCCCATGAGGCAGATTTGATAATTTTGTTTGCACCTGACATTAAATTTAAAAAAACATGAAAAAAAAAAAAAGACAAAATACCTGTACATGTATAGGCCTATAATTTCATATCCCTAGAATGAGTGTTTGTCTGCATTTGACAGACAGTTATCAAGATCATGATTGCAAAAAAATCATTCTCTTTTGTTTTTTCTTATATCTGTCACAGCATTTACTTCAGTTGGATTGATCCAGGTATTAAATATTGTCATCAGTGTTGTAACAAATTTTACAAAGCTGAAGTAGTATTGTCATTTGTACTGTCAACTGACATTTATCTGACTGAAGTTTATCTGACATATGAGACAAATGGAACAGAACCAGTCAAACTAGGTGAAATGAAGCTTTTGTCAAAAACTGTCGAGATGTAAGTGATGATTCATAGTTGCCTCTGTAGAGCAGGGATTCCCAACCAGAGGGTTGCAATCACCAAGGGGGTCATATAGCCTTGACGAGAAAGAGGAGGGGATTGTGTAGCCTTTGCTAGAAGTGGCTTGGGATGAAATTAACTTTAACTTGTCTGTTATGTTTTTCAATTAGCTAGTGAAACCTACATTGAACTGTTGTAGGAATAATGGTGTTCTTTTTGAAATAAGGTTGGACTGATGTTGTGATTTAGTTTGCTAATAAATAATTGAGGGATTCTTGAATAAATTTTTCATTTAGTTTTGTTTCCGTTATCGATTTACAGAAAATGAAATGTAAATCAAGCTGCTGATAGGAGGTACTAGGTTTTGCATGGGTTTCAAGTTTTTGGGTAAGGGCTTACGAGTGCAAAATCATTGGGAACCACTGCTGAGGAGGGATCATCTGGATATAATGTGGTATTGAGTTGTGGAGGGATGCTCTTTTAAGATGTAAAAAAAATGACTGAAAATCAGATATCCAGATATGTGCCATAAATTCCCATTTCCATCAAAATTTCACAGTCATAAACATCTTAGTTATCCCCCTTTATGCTCATTCTATATGTTTTTTTTTATTGCCTTTATTTTATCTGTTGTCATATTATCCTCATTATTCTACACAATATTTCCAAAAGATTTTCACATTTGTGAAGCACAGGGAACATTGTTTTGTTGATCGTTTATTTTGCACAAAAATTTTATCATTCGGTTATGCCATGCATATTTAACAATGCATATTGATATCTTTTGTACATTATGCAGTTTGTCCAAACTTGTTTACAGCACAATTAAATGTTACCAGTATCAGCAAGTGTTTTAATAAGGAGCACAAAAACTTCATAACAGATTCTTTCACAAATCTCAGTAATATGAGCTAACAACTTAAAAGTCTGTATTTCTGTGAGCCTTGAGGTACCTCTGATTTGAAGACTCTTTCCATCTTTGTCAATCTCACTCTTTCCATCTTTGTCAATCTCTCATCTGGGTTTGGACCTAGAAAAGCTGGTTTCCAACCATTCTCAGATATTGTCCTTCCATTTCCCTCTCTGTCATTCTCTTCTCATTTCCTTTATATGCTCTACAGTACTGTCTTAGCTTTGGCTGTCTGTTTTGAAAAACATAGCCATATCCACAGAAGTTTTCTCTTTCTCCTTCATCAGGTCCTAGTTGCAGTTTTAATGTGAGGCCCTAAATAAATCGCAAAGGTAGCACGTTGTATCCTTAGGAAAGATACTTAGTACACAATTTTCCTCAGCCCACCCATCTGTAAAACGGGTACCTGATGTATATCAGGGGAAGTACAGTGGCACTGCACTGCGGCGACGCGGTCTGAAATGGCCAAGACAATTTCCCCTCTTTGGGGGGTCAAGGGATGGTACTTTTAACTTTAACTTTTAACTTTAAATGTCCTGTAATAGAAAAGACAACCTAGAATGATCAAAGTCAATTCCTCACACAGAGAAACACCATTGTCATTCCAACCATCCATATCCGCACATACTTCTTGATTCAATTCCAGCAATGTAGTAATCACTGAAGTTGTTCTTGTTAGTTTGATAGATGAATCTATTAAATTTTGATGATATGAAAAATCAAAACAAACATTTAGTTTATAGATGCTACTTTTAATTTTACATATCAGACTACTTGTTTTGTTTATATTAAATATATAATGATGAATGTTCAGTATTAATAAAGTATAGTTTTACTTATGCTATGTGCTTAAAATATTAAACATTAGAAAATTTGTTTTGTACATGGATAAAAATTTTGAGCAGTGTCAACAAGCCTCGAGTTAAACCAGCCGTAACTGAGCCCTGATCTCTGTTTGAATGCCACAGCAAACTACAATTGACTATGCTTAACTGATTCACTCCCATGAGCCGCTGTCGACAGCGGCTCGCCTACTTCCCGACTAGAACCACGAGCCAGTGGGAACACTTCGTTTAACTAGGCTTTAAAAGGATCTTTGGTCCATCCATGAAATTAGGCTGGGAGTGAGTCAGTTAAGTCATTCACTTGGGGATGGAAACAAGATCAGTACATTTACGGTACATGTATTGTTCAACACATGCGTTACGCTAATCTTCATCTGGCACAGCTTGGACTTTGCCCTGTGTGGCACTAGGCACACTGTTTGGCAGCTCTGTATTTTATATCACTTAATAACCCAAGGTCTTTTTTGTCTCCATTTTCACTCACCACACAGTTGTGTTGTTGGTAGGCCTGTCACAATGGTAAGTCTTTCCTGACTGTCATCTGGTTAGTGACCACCAGTTTTTATGATCATTTTTATTTCTAGTTTATGAAAGTTTATTTCAAGGTAGCATTTGGTGTCAAACCACACAAGAATTCAATACCCAGTTAATTCATGAAGTCAGATTTGAGAAAATATTGAGTTTCATGGTCAGTAATTTTTTTAGATGTTTGAGAAGAATAACAAAATATTATGTCACAGGTATGTAGTCTAGTTTATTATCATTGGTTAATCTGACCTGGGAATCACAACACTAAAATTCAAATCATCCGTCTCATTTTTATATAGACTGAACGATTGTGGGTGAAATTTTCTAATCAATATAACGCCTGTGCTAAAGTCTATCTTTGCTTTAATTTTATAGAATTTGAGCCACTTTATGTTCATAGAATTTAAGTCACTGTGGTACTTGTTTCAAAAAAAAAAAAAAAGATCCACACAAATTAAGATTAACTCCAACAACATTAGCCTAAGCACAGTTTCACTGTTGGGCTTTATCAAAGGGAGATGATTGAATTGAAATGTGTGATACCATTCATCACCATCAAGATTTTTCTTATTTTTTTCAAACTGATGGTGTGGAACTGATTATAGTATTTATAGTAAGAGTAAAATTAAGGCCACAAATCTTGCCCAGGCAACAGAAATGTAGGTATCCATCCATGGCCGAATGGACAAGTGACCAGACTGGTATTTTTGTATAACAGTAATGCGGATCAATCATTTTTGAAACAAGGAATTTTTACCCACTCAGTATAATCAACAGCTGAATGCACTGAACTGTGATTAGAACAAACAAATATATATGAATATATGGAATATCAACTGAAATTAATAAATGTATCACAAATGAAAGAATGCAACTGTCAAAAAATAGAATCATGGCAAATCAATATGTTATTGTGTAACACGTGTTTTTTAGATGCTGCCTAGAGTATGTTGTGTGATTGCTCAAAAGCATTAAAGAAGCTGATTTTGTTGCTGCATATATTAGATGTTTCGCAGACACTGCTGATGAAATATATTTTATATCAGTGTAGATACATGCTCTTTTACAGAAATCAAATAGATGTCTTCAATAAATGTTGCCACATTGCCATTTTTTTTTCTTATAAGTCTAAAAAAACATTTTCACTCTCTACCTTCACTTGAATCGCAATACAATTATTTAACTCTTTGAATCCTGGTCACCAGTGCCTGAAACAATCCCGTCCCTGGCCCTCTGGGCCAAGAACACATATTTCTCATTTCAATAAATTCATGTTCGATATCTTTTGTAAACACAAGCCTCAAATGCAATCATGGGCGAAGACATTTGGGATCACCATTGTCCTAAATGTCCTTGCCACCTATTACATCTACTTTTAACTGCAGTGGATGCATAGGATTGGAACAAGTGTGTCAGTCCGGTGTACCGGGCTGTAGGAAATTTGACACCGGAAAATCTGCCCAGTGTACCGGGCTTGAGAGTTCAATGGGTTAAGGGAGGGCATCCCAAAGGTGATTTTTTTTATTATTAAAGATGGACTATTTATGCCTTTTCCATCAAATTCAGCATGTTTAAATTAGAGGACAACAGTAATCAACAGATAGACTTCAAACGGTTGCCATAGCAATGATGTCATCTCTATAATCGTTCTCCTCCACCAAATTTCAACAGAACTTGATGAAACCTGATGAACATATTGTTTCACATAATGTCTAAAAATTTACTTATTTTCAGCTCTTCGTATCTAAAAGAAAATTATCTAGAAATTTGTTAAAACTTCAAATCTTAGTTGTTTTTTCTTACTAAAAAAACTATTTTTCTCTAAAACTAGAGTCTACCAATTATATGTAATTTTTTTTTTTTTTGTCCTCTAGTGAAAATAATATGTTTAATTTAGTGAGAACTGGTTTAGAAATAAAAAAGGTGGTAGCAAAATAGTGTAAAAAAAAAAAAGAAAAAAATGGGTTTTGAGAAAAATGTGTTCTAAGTTTTTGTTTTCAGCGAAAAATTGACATGGATATATTTTTGCTCGGCTCTCAGTCTTGGAACAGCCCTTTTTAGAATACTGGCCCTCTCCCCCCATTATGTGTACTCCTGTGTTTTTTGTTACCAATTTTCTGACTTTCTTGGGGTATCATTTCTAAAATTTTGCTCCCTACCCCTCCCCCACCCCCCTTCGTTATTAGGGCTCCGATAGGGTCACTTTTGGGTTCCTGAGGCCCTACATGTATATGTGCCCCCCCATATCTTTTTCTGTCCAAACCAGACCTGTCTTGACCTTTACTATGGCATATAGTCCACAACCAAGCTCTGAAGCAGTAGAAAGAAAGGAAGATTTTACTATTTGTCTCACGGCCTGTCGAAATGAGACATAAGTCGCTGGGCTAGAACCGAGAACTCGGTCTAAGTTTGAATGTGATGAGGGGGGGGGTCATTTATCATTTTTTTTTTTTTTTATTGCAGAATCAAAAGTACATTCATTTCTGAACAAGGTAATATCAGGCTTATCCTGGATTTATAAATATTTCTTCTTTAAAATCAAGTTTTTGCGGGGAGGTAAGTATATACATTTATATTTTATGCGCTCTACCTTTGATTTAAACTCGATTTTCTCAGAATTTTGGTCACTATTGGGGAGTCCCCCTTTGTCTTGTTAAACTGCAATATCTCTGGCTAGAATAAAGCTAACTTAAAAAACTTATTTACCACCTGAAAGAGTATGAAGTGAGCTTTCACATGATACCAAAAATCCTTTATGGTGAAAAATCGACGTACATCTCATTTTCACTGGCTGCGAGACATTCATATGACAGGGAAGTTCACTTTGGAACACCTGGTGAAAGCATACACAGGTAGACTGCATGATCGGCAAGTTTTTTCTCTTCAGAGTGGCCACCCAATGTCCATCCTTGGTACTGGGGCTCAAGATATTGCTAGAAGAGGTCATAATCAAGTGTTTTATGCACTCTTTGCCCATATATTATTATCAAATAGCATTGATTCATCACTACATGTAGCAGCCAGAGTGAGCCAAATCCTGGTTGACAGTAGACCAGGCCTACCGTTGAATGACCAGGGGTCAAACATGTTAGAATGGACATATCCACTTTTTTTTTATTATGCCATTTTTATTCTAAGAAAAGGCTGAATTTTTAGGAGAAAACAAAATACCAATATTGCATTTCTTGAGCAAAATCCATATTTCAGGACCCGCCCCACTAAAAGTGTGCCACGGTGCAAATATATGGCAAGTGAAGTAAAATAAGTAAAACCAGAACTGTAACTGTGATCTTTTTAATCTGTTATTGTCATTGTTAATTTGCTGATACTTTCATTTACTTCTCAAACAATGTTTATTAATTGTGTTGCTGTTTTGACTTTCTTCCTTAACACACAGTATAGTTATAGTATCTTATACATGTATATGCCTTCTCTTTTATTTGCAAGATTCATATTCAGTGAAAGTGCTTCATGAATGTTTGAATATTTTACTTCCAGAAGTTATGTTATAATCAGTGCCATAAATGATCCATCTTTGTTTTTTATCTTATCAGATGGAAATTATGTGTATGACTGTTACAAACTCAAAATATATAAAATGGCAATGATATTATTTATAGTTGAAAATTTTATAACATAAAATTAATGCACAGTTGATGTTTCAAGTTGAACATCATGTTTTCTTCCTTTATAAGCTTTAAACTTGTCTGATGTCAAAATATTTTGCAAATTTTATCCACTTTTACTTCTTCCACTTCTATTGATATTAAGATAGTGGTTTGTTTTTTTTTTGTTTTTTTTTTTTTTTTTTTGTGACCAGGGCAAATGAGTCAAAATTCACGCCGGGCAATGAAGATATACGACCGTTTTTGGTCATTTTAACTACTTTCCAACTAAGATGCTAAATACTTTTTTTTTGTTTTCACAGAACGACAATTTAACCTTTTTTAATCTGAAAAAAAGAAATATTATGGTATCATAGTTCGAAAATAACGAAAAATGGTAAAAAAAAAACGGCTGTGACTTGAACTCACTGGATGAGACTTCCGATCATTTGCCCTAGGCGCAAGACATTTTTTTGTGAATTTTTGTTTTTTAATGTGATATATATCTACATGTATATCAAAGAAGCCTTCTTTGAATAAACATAACTTGCAGATGTCATCTTTGATTTTCTTTGTTTGTATGGTAACAGTCCATCAATTATGGATGTCCTGTCATTGTAAAAGAGTTTACGAGAAGGAAAGAGAAATGCATGAAAAAAGGATACTGAACTTCTTGATATTTCTTACAAAAACTTGTTTAAGTGAGGTTTCATTGTGTTTGTTTATGTTTTGGAAGAGAACTGGGTTTTTTCCTTCAATTTATAGGACATCTGCTCCAAGCATAAATACATAAAATGCTCAAAGCTTTTCAGATAAACTGCCCTGCAAGTCACTTTCCTGAAATATCGCATCATAAAGTCATTTGCAGACTACACAGAGTTTCATTTCGTTCCATTATTGATGAGACTTCCTGAACATGTGGGACAAAATGTTACAGCAAAAAAATCCATCAATCAACACAAACATTTAAGCACACAATTCAGAAATTCATAGATATTGCTCTTTAAGAGAGTGGAATAGAGAACTTGTGGCAATTCTATCTTGTTACTGTGATAAAGCATAGCAGCAAATTTTCAATGGTGAAAGATTATTCAACAGAAGACAGTGACTAGGACAAACTATGAGAAAAAGCCAATGACTGTCTAGACACAACAAAGGTTTCAATGTAGAGCTTAACAGCTAACCAAAGGAACAAAAATAATAATCTTTTTGAATACAAACAAACAAACAAAAAATAATAATAATAATCCTTACG
This sequence comes from Peronia verruculata, assembly GCA_038406235.1. Lineage (NCBI taxonomy): Eukaryota > Metazoa > Mollusca > Gastropoda > Systellommatophora > Onchidiidae > Peronia > Peronia verruculata. Next base: position 11,971 of record JBCAUA010286882.1, on the reverse strand, counting down.
CTGCAAACATAAAATTTACCACATTCTTTTTAAAGCGAAATGCTCATGTGTTGGTGAAAATCTTAGCATTTATATTATGCCAAACTAAATTAACGGTTTGTGAATCTTTGTCAGTTTATGTGGAATATTTGAAACTAAGAGGAGGCTATATGGACCCCCATAACGTGACTGATTGTTTAACCTAACCCTGTCCCAAACTCTTCCGCTAATCCAGACACAATTCATGGTGTCCACTTCAAAGAGTGAACACTAGGACATGGCAAGCTGGAAAGCAGTAGGTCTAGCAAACATTTTCATGATAAAGATTGAGAATTGCAAAGCAGAACAGTCAAAAGTGATGAGGGAGACACCACAGCCAGTTGAATTCCTGTCAGAGTCTACTTAGACACTTTGATACCTAATTCTGATTCAGTTTCATTTCATAAAAGGTAAAACTTAGCAATCATACACTATACCTCTCAAAAGCAGTGGATTTAATTAGTTTTCCCTTTTAAGAAATCAGCGTTCCCCAAGTCAACCACTGGAAATAATACATGAATGAATTAATGGACACACAAATACAAATCATTCAAAACCTTCCATAAAAGTGGGGAAAAGGTAAATGATTATTGTGGCAAAAAGAATCTTGAGTAAACTCTGATTTATTTCATGAAAATTCAACATGTTTATTCTTGCACATAAATCTATAAATTTATGCCTTTGTTCACATCTACACTGATAAATCAATGAATGCAACATAATAAAAGACATATATCTTTAGGTATATTAAGAAAAAGCATGGTAACAAAACAAACAACAACATTGATTATGCGCTCCTGTAATAAAATAAATTCATGTAGAGAAATGAATACGTCTATCCTGAAGACTGCTAGCAGTTGCATGAGTTGGCATGAAACTTACATGAGTTGGCGTGAAACAAGATCTACTTGTAATCAGTTTTCACTCTTCGATATTTGCACTCCAGTTTTTATGGCATCACAGACATACAATGAGAGGTGAGCTTTCGGAAAATAGAAAGCTCTGTTCTTTTCTAACACTTACATACTACAGGGGGAACAAAACGTTTGTCAAAAGACGAAGCACAGCAGAAAGAAATGCACACATATTGCTTGTGATGCAGTGATGACAAATTCACCATATGAAGCAAAAATAGTTGCCTTCTGAAGTATAAAATAACCTAACTTTGGCACAACGAAACTACTTTGGCACATCTGTATAATCAATACATAAGATTTAAATAAAAAGACACAAAAAAAAATAAAAGTTTTAGGCAGCTATTAGCTTTTGTATCAAGAAAGAAATACATGTAAACATAACAAGCATCTAGGTGCCAGATTCTTGTGCCTTGGGGCCATATGCTTTTGTCTATGCCATTGCATGAGTGTACTAAAAAAAAAAAACAACAAACAAACAATAACAAGATTCATTGCTATACTCGGCTGACATCCATTGCCAATGAGTCCTTGAGCATGTTTTTCTCCATTGATGTACGCAGACATGCCATACAACGTGTTATGTTGGCTGGCCGCAAATTCCGAACTGACTGAAACACTCCTTGCAACTCAATTGCCCAGGTTTCCTGACAAAGAAAAAATACAACACAAGAATCATTAACTTGACATCCAAATATGACGTTCTCATACCATCCCCAACCCACAATGAAACCAATAATGTGATACATCAGTGAGACTAGTGATATCTGCAGTCTAAATAATAATCTATACATTTAGGAAGATAAAACCTTCTATAAAAATAAATGTCTGGAGACAAAACCAGCATTTTGTTTTAGAAGGCTGTTACTTAATACGACAAAATTACCACGATTAAAGTAAATGCAAAAACCCTTTCATAAATAACTGATAAACTCTTGTCTCAAATCTACCAAGGTTTGCAATACAGCAGCCTTAGGATAAAAAAAGGGACCTAAGAATATTTTTTCAGGAGATAAAAACTCTTCTTCTAAGAGCCTTGCATGTCAAAGAGCCACTTCTAGATAGAGAAATGATCCTTTAGAACAAGCTGACTGCTCTTTCACCATGGCCAATACCAAACAACTGACAACCTAATCTGAAACTTTAGCTCCCATACTGGTGATTACTTAGTATCTGGGGACAATACCAGACAACTGACAACCTAATCTGAAACTTTAGCTCCCATATTGGAGATTACTTAGTATCTGGGGACAAAACCAGATAACTGTCAATCTGATCTAAAACTTATGCACACATACTGGTAATTCTGAGTTGTCTGGAGTTTCTCCCGCTATGATATACACAATCCCATCATGCAGCAGGGCCCCATGCCAGTAGCGAGCAAAGTCCCATAACTGTGATTTTTGGTGTATGATGGAACTGCGATCATTGAGTTTCATCTTCCACACACTTCCTTCCTGAGAATAATAATGAATTGTTAAACAGCATGAGGCTTAGGCAAGCAATACAATGGTGCAATGAGTATTTAATAATAACTCAGAAAAAATTAAATTCTCACTCATAGTAAACAGATCTGTATCCTCAAGAGACGAAAACATTGGGGACCAGACACACTGCAGATCTTGTTTCTCAGTCTGAAGAAACTTAAGACACATAGAAAATTATCAAGGAGGAATCAAATTATTATGAGCTTTTCGTGCATACAATATTGTATTCATTTAGGTGAATGATCTTCACCAAAGCAAATGACAAAGATTTAAAATCAGAAGATTCTATACCTGAGTAATGAGATAGATTTTGCCACATGACATGATGGTTCTGGGCAGGCAGGTTTCTGAGGGCATATCCCCTAGCAGGTAAGATGTTCTGGTAGTTGTGTTGAAGCACTGGACTGTCCGCGATGTGACTGTGTCACTTTCCTTACCACCACAGATGATGACCTTGTTACCTGAGATAGGAATGCAGGGGAAATACATTGAAATTCTTCATTTTCACTTTAATTAGCTGTGCAGCTTTCTATTTATTTTAATGTTTTTTCAACTGCCTGTCAGTCTGCCTGTCTATCTATGTGTCTGTCTGTCTATCTCTTTAAATGTATGGTCATCCTTTACTCTTTTTTTGTGTCTCCTCTATTCATCCATATGTCCATCAACCAAGGAATAGAACCTAATTAACAAAAGTACCTATAACTTTTACCTGTAAAATAATCTGCAAATGTTATGTGTGATCTAGCAGAGGAAAATAATCTATAATTTTATGAAAGTTCAGATTAGTTTTCTGCAAAAATAAAGGCCTTATCTGAATGCAGACTCTCAAAACTGTCAAATACATCGTTTTTTTTTTTAAATGTTATCTTTAAACAAGCATTTGTCATACTGAAAAACTGACTGAGAGCATCTCCCAGAAACTCAGCTCTCCGACCAGTGACAGACTTATCAAGCTGTGTCAGTTCCTCTTGAGACTGCTTTAGTATGATCTTGTTCATGACAGTTAAGGTATTCAAATGTGCATGCAGACATAATACCTAATATTACTCGTTGATCATAAAGTGTAAAATGAATATCCTTTCCTGACAAAGTTTATTTAATCTTTCTATATTTTACCTTTTCCTATCTTATTTCTAAATTTTTTATTTTTTTTTGTCAATTTTGACCAAAATTAAAACTTAACTCCATTCAATTTCCATCACTTGATACTATTTGAACAATATGTCATTCATTTTTCTTAAGTTTATGTTTACATTTATTAATCATGGTTGAAAAAAAAACACTACTGACCAATGACAGCTGAGCCACTGGACCTCACAGCTGTATGGAGAAAACCTGCATCTGTCCACACTGCCTTGTCAATGTCATAACATTCTACAGTATTCAACGTGGTCACCTGGAACAACAGTAATGATACATTTTATGCCTTTCAATCTCCTGCAGGTGATAATTTCATGGAACAACACCAAAAAAAATGTTGCTGGGTACAATACCAGCAAAGTCATAAGAATCTTAAGTGAACTGATAAAAATATAAAACACCACTTTCAGTACATCACTAAAGTGAATAGCTTTATTGCACTGTCACAATCAACTGAAGGAAACTGTAGAACTGCAAAAGAACTGATGCTGTGAATGAATTTCACTATAAAAAAAGAACAGCATTTACATCAGTATTGCCCTGAAAGGGTAAAATGCCCAGTGGCAACAAACAATGCAGTTATACATGATTCCTCTTATTCCTCAAATTTAGAGCTAAGCAGATCATAGAAATATTCACAAATCACAGTGTTACTTATAACTGAAGTCATAAACGTTTATTGAGAAGAATATGTTTTCAGAGTGTTTTCAGAGATTTTACAATGGGCAATACCAAAGATTTCAATCAAATGTGAAAATTGAATTCTCATATCACTGCATCATTTATATAAGTCGTGACTGTCGTAGCAGATCCCACAGATGTGACACCGATTTCTTTCTTCTTTACAAATGGCAGATTTTCATAACAGATGTTACATTAACACAGACAGACTTCTTCAGACAACCCAGAATTCATAATGAAATTTCACGTCAGATTATATGTCTAAACAAGAAACATAATGCCTCAAATCTCTAGAATATTGTGCTGAACAAAAATCGGTCCACATTAAATTACTTCAGACAAAACAAATAACAACATGAACTCACCTCATTATTGAGGCCCCCCAACACATACAAACAATGGCCAACTGCCACATTGACATGATTTCTTCTCCCCATGTTCATGGGTGACAATTTTAGCCAGGAGTTTTTATGTGTCTCAAACTGAAAAATAATATTTATGCATGATAATACATTTATGACACAGGCACCAGAACATAATTCATAATGTTTTGTGGTCATCACTTACACTTTTAAATGGATGACTAGGTAATTGATGAGAAAAAGTTTTGTTTTTCTCTTTTAATGTTTGTAAGATATATGTGGAACAAATAGATGAAAACATCCATAATTTTAGTCATTTGAATTGAACAATAAAAATTCTTTTAATCTGCATTACATCAGATTTTCTACAAACTGAGGATACTTTGAAAGGCTTTCTTTCCACAGACTGATAACTTGAAAATGAAATTAAAAGTGAATTTCAGTTTTAGGTTGATCTTATGTTTGTTATCTGATTTGCTTTCCATATTTTATATATAACTCAAGTTATAATATCAAGATTGAAAAGTACTTTAAATTTCTCACCTGGAAGAGTGCAGTCATAGTATTTTTGCCACCAGCTACGAAGATGTCATCACCATATGTGCAAGCTGAACTTCCCAAGCCCATGTCCTCTGGCAGTGGGGGCAACTGAAACCATTCTTCTGTTTTGAATCTGTGGCAAAAAGAAACGAGAATACAAAGACGTGCTTCAGATATTGTAGGGGTGGATATACTGACGAATGGATGGATGGATGGATGGATGGATGGATGGATGGATGGATGGATGGATGGATGGATGGAATGATGGATGGACGGACGGACCGATGGATGGATGGATGGATGGATGGATGGATGGATGGATGGATGGATGGATCGATGAACATTCCTACTAACTGATCAACAGATGGGCTGACGGACAGACAGATAGAGGAAAATAAAAAAGATAAGGTCACCTTCAAGAGATACAATATATCCTATACAATTACCTGTAGGCATAGAAGTTATCTTTGCCTTCCCCTAACACCAGCATCACATTGTCATAGGCACTGGCCCGCCGGTATAGAGCGTTGGGTGAGCACTCATCATGACGTCTTGCAAGAATGATGTGATGTTCCAGACTACGTCGCACCATTTCTAAAACCTACATGGAGGAAATTTGTTTGAATCATGACTCTGGAACCATAGAATCATGATTCTTCTTTGAAAACACTTGCTTTAAATCAAAAGAATTTATTTGATTCAAGTTCGGTTCCTCAACTATGAAGTTCTCTGCATTAACATAAAAAAATTTCAGTCTTATCAAGATAAAATTAAATTATTCTCAGAAGAATAATTTTTAGTGCAGACTAATGTTGGATGACAAGCAGGTCCAGCCAAAAATATTCTTAGTTGAGCTATGAAGCTCCTAAATCCAGCTCTATTGCAATTTTTTTTTTTTTTTTCAGTGTCATCTTTCATATAGTTTCAGCTAAAAAAAAATAGTTATTAAATAATCATAACTCAGTAAGAAAGTCTGGTGTGCCATCAGGAATAAAACTCAGGTTGTCAAAATAATTCCTTTTGAAAGCAAATGGGGTATTTCAAGATCAGTCATATGACTGAGGAATTTTTGCTCACAAGATGATTCATTGAAATGCTCAGCACAAGGCAGGGCAATTCTTGGTGAGCGATGAGTACCCTATACATGTCTGCATCATATAAATAAAACCACGCATGTGGAAGCAATGATTCCTCAGTCATGGGAACAATCTCAGAACATCTCACTAAGTAAGGCAGCTGTAAGAAATGAAAACACAATGCATGTACTATCACACTAATCTGTTCCAATCCACTGAGTAAACTCTTCAATTCTTGTTCAGATGCTTATCATGAATTAAAACTGGGCTGACTTTTCTTGGCTTCTGGATTGATTTGTATGTGGTTACTTGTTCATTTCTATTTATTGTTTTACCATACTTCCCTGAGTATTTCGCACCTCCTCACACCATCGGTTCCCCAACTCCCCCCCCACCACCACCACCACCACCATTCCTGACCCGACACATATACAACAAACATCAGTCAAGAGCCTGATGAGGGCGTAGAACGTTGAAAATTTGCACGAGACAATAGAACCCAGCAGTGAAGCACTTTGGCAAGAGAATTCTCTCTTCATTTCTTATACACGGACAAAATGCTGCTCAAAAGAAACATAAACTCTCTATTAATATACAGTACTCAACTGGCTGCGATTTTACGACATAAACAAAAAAAAAGAGAACATTTATAAACATTCATGTTTAAGAGACGACATTTTATGTTATATGGCGACCCAACAAGTAACCTGTCACAGTGATGTGTCCTATTTTGAAGAGAATTCCAGTACGTGTATTATGAGATAATTGCTTGATGACAATAGAATCTTTGACACTTCTAGGGTTAACATGTCATTTGCAACAGTTTTCAAACAAGAGTTCCCTTTTATAGATTGGCCTATTAATCTCTGTAAAGCTCGATACAATGTTGAGGATCTGGACACGCGAATTCTGTGTATTAGTTTCTTAATTAAATGATATTATTAACATTTCGTTTCCTAGTTATAAATTCATCATCATCATCATCGTCATCATCATCATCATCAGGTGTCTTGCTGTGTCACGCCCATAGGTCTCGTTGCCATTCGTACTTTGGTCATGTTTGCTAGTTTGATATGTTCATACCCAGGCATGACAAATAGTTTGTGGAACATGTAGAAACACAGCTAAACATGACAATATCTGTTCCAGAAACTCCATAATTATGTCTGTCTCTCATGATTAACCGTCAGGATCTCTCTTAATTATGTTTCCACCTGAAGTTTACAGACAAGATGAAAAGCCTCTAGATGTGTCTCAATTTCTTGGGAAAGAAAGTGTTAAGCGAAGATGTTAAGAGGTCCAAAATTTTCTTCCTCTGTTCTCATCGACTTTTTCCTCCTTCCAGCATATCCCTGGTCAGAAGATGTTCCAGTAAAAGTTGTCCTTGTCTAATGGCATGACCGATGATGCTACGTTCCGTTCTCTATACGTCTCGCAATCTCCAAAGGGTGGTGATCTTGGCGGATGCTGACGGTAGACTGATTGTTTATCTGAGGTCTTCCAATCCTGAGAAAGTGGGATTATCGCGGCTTCAAGAGGCTGCCTGTTTTTGTTGAGTTTTTTTTTTTTTTTTGCCAGAAATTTGGAATGTGGAAATTTTGCCGGGTCAGCGGCACTTCGCCTACACTTCATCGATTTTTAACTGTCAAAGTTTTTTTTTTTTTTAATGTGCGTAACGTACATACGGGACCTTCGAAATATATTCACCCTTATCCGAGAAGGCTAGACTCCGGTCTTTCTTACCCAGAGGAAGCCAGAGGACTGCAGGATCACTAAAAAAAAAAAAAAAATGCAGATCGAATCTTCGTGTCCTTCCATCCCCTTGTCGGAGGACACGCGAGTCGATCCCGACCACAACCTCATTGACGTGAGTTGCTATCACCATGAAGCAGACGCCAAATCATGTGGCCACGGCGACCCCCCCCCCCTCCAATAGAGTGACACTTACGGGCTTTGTGGATAAATAACCCGCCTATGCCAGCCTATTACGGGGGTATTTCGAGATCGGTCACATGATCGAGGCAACATCGCTCACATGTGGCTTTGTTTATATGATATGACAGGTTCGAAAGCTCATCATTCGTCAAGATTTGTCTGCCATGCGCAGAGAAAGTAAACAAATCAGCGTGTGAGCGAAAATCCTCGGTCATGTGATTTTTCTCGAAATACCTCATTGTTCATATTCGACTAAGCAAAAACCTGGAAATCCCCGAGGGAATGTTTGTACCCCCTGAAAACAACAACAACAACAATAAAATACAACACTCATTGATGTTTGCAAATGATCCACCACGAGATCCGAGAACAATATTGTCACCTGTCCCATGCATTTTTTAGGTGTTTTTTTTTTTATATATGTCAGTGGAAGTGAGCAGTTTGGAGTGTTTGCACTCCTTTACTAAAATTTGATGGGAATTTCTAGCTGTTCATTTGGTCGGAACAAATCTAATGGATTATTTTGCTGTTCAAGATAACTGACATATATATACTATTACTTTGTTTGCATCAACTGCTACATAGACTGTCACTCCAGGAGGGGAGATCGTGTTCACAGATTATCTGCTCTTTCCAAAAGAGGGATTTTTGTAAGGGGAGATCATTTTGACCAGACGTTTACTTCCCTTTGCCATTCGAAATATTATGTGTTGAGCAAGCAGTGTAAAGAAGAAAACATCCTTTTACTGCTTGCCTTTCGAACGACTGATCGCTCCAAAAAATTGATAGAATTATAACAATAAGAAGAAAACATTCTCTTTACATCGTAATTTCTTTGGAATTGTTTCATGGTGTATGTTTCAAGCAAAGGGCAGAAAAGTGATTTTTTTTTTTTTTTTTGTTCACACTGTTTGTTCAATCCCTCTTTTGTCTGGTAAAGGGAAGTAATAGGACTGAGCACAACGATCTCCTAATGGGTTGCACAGCCACACCTGGTGCTGTTCACAACCCTAGGAGAAATCTCACCTGGCGCATCAAACATTGTCCTCTGCGACTGCACTGCACGACGATACTACGTCAAAACGTTTTCATATCACCATATCAAGTGAAAGGCAATAAAACTCAAAACTCAGGGGTTAGGAAGTGGGGAGGGGTGAGCTGAGATGACAGGTTGGCGATAACGAAAGAGTGAGTCAGTACGTGTGCTTGTTCTTTACATGTTGGTAGACTCGCGGAATGAAAGGATAAGACCAGAATTTATGAATGCGTACACTGTCTCTGTTTTTCTGGGGTTTACTTACTGAGTTGTCTGTTTTGTTTAACTCTAGATCGACCTAGAACTTCATGGTGAGTCATGTCCTGATAATTTGACTGTAAAACTAATCCTAGCATGAGCCACAGAGAGCAAAGAAAGAGAAAGTCTACGCCTAACGAAAGGCCACAAAACTAACTACGTGTAAATCTCATCTTCCGGAGTATGCATTAACCGTACTAAGGTCAAGGCACCGATCCAAAAAAAAAAATTTGTTATATTATTTTACTATATAATTATACAGCTCTCCAATCCTAAGAAAGTAGGATTATATTAGCTTTAAGGGGCTGCTCAGTTTTGATAAGAAGAGTTTGTGTGGGTAGAAACAGGGAATTTGGAAGTTTTGCCCGGACAGCAACGTATCCGCCTACTCTTCTTACGAATTTTAACTGCCTAGGATTCGTTAATGTGCATAACATGCACACAGGATTTCCGAAATATATTCGCCCCTATTCGAGAAGATTAGACGTCGGGCTTCCCTACCTAAGAAGCTACGGGGACTATTGCATCACTAAAAAAAAGGGAGAGGGGGGTTCTAATCTTCTTCACCAAGGAGTAAAGGTCGACTCCTGGGTCACGGCGTCTCTTTCTTGTTCATTCTTTTTTTTGCAATGAAAACCCTAGCCTACACGGTATCATAACATGGTATTCGCTATACCTACCTAAAGCACAATACACTGCAAAGCTCTTCATTCATTCAGTCCCGAAGTTTAACAGATCATCTAACGAAGCCACAACTTTTCTGCAGCTACTAGAACCAGCGGTAAGTGTTCTATCTTAACATTAACCACAAATAAAATATACATTTTAAGTAATGCTACGTGAGTACTTAAATTTCAACGATGAGATTGTTTTTGTACTGGAGGCCTTGGCGTTAAAGTTCTTCACCGCTGTCGCCCAGTATATCAGTAGGTTCTCTGCTTCCACCTGCAGGCAGTGTGAGTTGGGTGTCTCCTATATGGAGTGCCGTCCTCGACATTCCAGGGGAGACATCTCTTCTCTCTCTCTCTCTCTCTCTCCTTGCTCCTGTCTTCTGTCCCGCTTTCTTTCTTCTCCTCTTCTCTACCTGTAACTGTATCTTGCTGTGTTTGACACAATATAGCCGTAATCGCGCTGATGTGTCGTTAAACCCCAATACAAACAAACAAACAATCTTCACCGCGGTGGAGTGGAGAAAGTTACCCAAGAGTAATATTCATTAATTAATGACGTCATAGAACCCCAGACACTCTCGCAATTTCTAGTGAGACCTTAAGGGTTAAGCGTGATGGGGATAGAAAATACGTTTACAAATTATCTCCAGTTATGAAAAAAAAAAAAAGCGAAAATAAAGACTTTAAGTTATTAAACTGGCACAGGTAGGAAGGAGGCAGGTGGTAGATCTATATAGACAGAACATAATTATAGTTCATAATATCTATGCAAGCCTAAATCTCATGTGTGTTAGAAACACAATAGTTGTGGAGAAATGAGATATTTTATTTTATTTATACAATCATTTGGCCATTAGATATCCTGACACGACTATAGCTCGCTTTTCTTTTCGTGTTTCTTTCTCTTCTACACTACTTACCTGGCTACCTACATCTGTCTATCTTATACCCCACCTATCTAAACATTTAAGGGCCCACTTCCCTTATTGCTTTTGTCCATCTATCCCTCTTTTTCTTTGTCCACAGATCAGCCTGTCTTTCTTTCTTCTATATAATTGTGTTTGTTTGGTTGTTTGCCTATCTGGTTCAATTATCTGCCTGCCTGTATGTCTTCTCTATCTGTCTAATTGACTGTTTCGACTGTCCAGACTTCTGTCTGTCTGTCTCGACCTCTGTCTGTTTGTCTGTCTGTCTCGACCTCTGTCTGTTTGCCTGTCTGTCTCGACCTCTGTCTGTTTGCCTGTCTGTCTCGACCTCTGTCTGTTTGTCTGTCTGTCTCGACCTCTATCTGTCTATTTGTTTGTCTATCTGCCTGTATGTCTATCCGTCTATCTATCTGTCTAACTGCCTATCTGTCTCTGAACCTTAAGGTTTCGCTAGAAATCGCGAGATTGTCAGATTATCTGTTTGTCTGTTTGTCTGTCTATCAGTCTGTCAATCAGCCAACCTGTCTTTCGTCAGTCTGAAAAAAGAAACCACACTTTCGTCCTGTTCAGAGCCTTCGCTCAGCTCCCAAAATAGAGATCCTAAACATAACGGTCTTTCAGCAAAGAGATGCTTGTATTGGTTCATATCTAGAAACAAGGGGAGAGAAGCAGGTTCACCAGTCACGTACTCACCGCGCTACTGACGTCAGCAAGACAAACGCTGCCTGGGAATGTTAACACACATTTACAAAACGCCGTTGTCGACAACCTGGTTAAGGTCTTTCCTTCTCCGGGAGGGTTCGGGGTATATAAGTAGGTTCTTTGCTTCCACCTGCAGGCTAGAGGGGGGCGCAGTGGCTCAATCGGTATGGCGTCTGCTCATGGAGCGGTCGGGATCGACTCGCGGGTTCTGCATCGGGGGATGAC
>JBCAUA010286772.1:0-19702 GCA_038406235.1 Peronia verruculata | reverse complement strand
TACCTACCTACCTACCTACCTACCTACCTACCTGTCTGTCTGTCTGTCTGTCTGTCTGTCTGTCTGTCTGTCTGTCTATCTATCTATCTATATTGTTTATCTGTTTTTGTGTATGTCTGTTATTTTGCCGTCTATCTAATCTCTCTGCCTTTCTCTCTTTCCGTCTGTCTTTTCGTCCGTTCGTTCCTCCATCTGTCTCTGTCTGTCTGATTATTTGTCTGTTATCCTGTCGCAAAATCTTAAGTTCACTGGTCTAAAAACGACCAAACGCTTTTTTTTTTTTCCATCCCCTCCCCTTTAACTCTTCCCAGGTTCACTTGTTCCCGTCCCGCTCTCTTACACTTTCACTCCTATTTCCAGATTTGGGTCTTGATAAATCTCCACGGGATTTTTTTTCCTTGGGGTAGGGTTCGGGGGGGGGGGCACCCTGCTAGCTCTCTTAGTTCAAACAGATCAAATTTCTCCTTGCCCCCAACCATCTATTTGTCATCATTGTCTGACCAGGGATTTGCGCGGATTTTCCGACCACATAAGGGTGGAATTCGACAATACTTGGAGAGATGAGAGGGATTCTCATGTCGGGGATAAGATGGTTGGATAACAGAACAAACAGCACCTCCGCCCGGCCAGGCCGGATCAACAATTCTTTACACACGATATTTCTATAATTACACAAGCTACTGCTTTGGCAGTCAATGGAGCTTTCCTTTTTTTTTTTTTTTTCACACCCTTCAAAAGGCCGTGGGCAAGTGCTGGCACAGTTTCACTGCATAGAAGAACAGTGATGTCGTCAACCTCAAGCAATGTTGAATTTCATATTATGTTCATATTATAATCAGAGAGGTTACGTAGTATCTAACCTCTCTGTTATAATTATTACATCTAACTATTGTAATTTACTTATTATTTATCATGCATATAGCACAGAGAATGCAGAGTCATAAATCCGGGCACTTGTGTCTTTTTATGAACAGTTAAATGTAAAGAATTACTCTGTCATTAGCTATTAGCCTTTAGGAAACAACGCCAAGATCAACAATTTCAGGCTTCTAAAGATTTGAACATTACCGCAGCAGGTGGGGGGGGGGGGGGGAGGGGTTGGGGTAGCCTCCCCTCCCGACACTTACATATCTAACTGGTTAAAATAACTTTCTTACACACGGACAGAGAGAAAGAGGCGCATCAATAGGCCCAAATAGACTCTAGGGTCTAGCTGGGCCAGCTGGCCCAAACGGACGGCGCCAAAATTTAAACTCACTTTCTGCATCAGCATGCCTAGAGTGGCAGCGCAATAGGTTCTGACAAAGATGTCCTTGTTGACTGGCTTCTCCTTGAGGATGTATCTCAGCATGGTGAGGAAGGCGGCCAGCTGGTTGTGCTCCAGATTCAGTTCTGAGAGATGGACAAATGAGCAAAGGCATCAGTGACCAACCAAGTAATAAAGTGGAACAGATCCTCTCAAATCTTATGTTTTTTATTTCCACATTCATGATGTGGAAAACAGGGCTGTCTATCTATGTTCATGAAATAGATAATGAAAAAACGACTTGCAGTATCAGCGAGTAACCAAATGCTGATGCTTCTCTCTAATTTTGACAGCTTTCTTTTTTTTTTTTTTTGTTTTCACTCATATCATGATGTGGAAAACAAGGATGTCAATGAAAAAGGAAGAGATACTGGACAAACTGATCAGATGAAACAGTCATTGACCAAGTTCTGAAGTATCCTATGCCTTTATCTGAGAGCTTGTGCAGCTTCTCTTAAACCTTTCTGTTCTATTCCTTTTCTTTTCACTAGCATATGAAAAATGTGGATGTAAAAGCTCATTATGAAATTGAAAACTAAAATTTTGCTTTCTCTGGAAGTATTCTGATCCACTTTTTTTTACCATGTTCTATCATGTTTGTTTGTATGGCTGTCTGTTTTTTTTGTTTTTTTTTTTGGTTCATATTTGTTAGTTTTCTGTTTGTTTGTTGAATTTGTCCATTTGTTAGAAAAAGGTAACAATTGCTTTGTCCTGACAAATACATTTTTTAAACAACATTAGCAAAAGGCTTATCGATGGTCGGCGCATCAAACCTCTGAAGTGAAGGTTTTAAAAAACGGCACTTAAGAGGTTTGATGCGCCGACCATCGATATATGCTTATATTAGGGTGAGGAAAAAAAAAAAAAAAAAAACCCAAACAAACTGACAATGTAAAGATGATTTTATTACCCGCAGATGGTGATGTCTTGTGGTTCACAATAGCCCAGTCATCTAGATCCAGTTCTTCTGCCTCCATTTTTGTAGGGGAACCTGGACTCTCCTCCACATCAAACATCTCTATCAAAGACTGGTCCAAATTCTCAATGAGGGGAAATAGCACCTGGATTCCTCCAAGACAGTTGATAACATCCTGTTGAGAAGACCAACGAAATTAAAAACAAACAACATACAACAAAACAAATATATAAACCAAAAGGCACAGTCTTTTGTACGTTACGTTCTATATATGTCTTTCAACCTCCTGATGGAGGTTATCTCGGGTCTTTCGTAGCTAATATACCAGCAAGTTATCTTAGAAACACACAAAAAAGCAATTACAGCAGGACTTCTCACAGCTAATACTGAAATGACAAAATTAAAAACAAAATGAGAAAGAAAAAAAAAAAAAATTCCTTGAGGCACAAATTTAAAACAAAAATGACCACAAAATGGCAGAGGCATGTCAAAAGACTAAAAGTTACAAACTCATAATTCTGGATTATAAAAAAATAAATAAAGTTGATTCTGTCACGTGTATACATTACAGGATAGAAGTTTAGTATCATTATTGGTTTGGACTTTGTAAAAGAATATAAATTATACAAATTTTAGAGGAATGAGTTAGAATTATCAGCTTGAGATGAGAAAACAAAAAAACTCGTTACCATCTCAAAAGGGGTGTATCATTACAGTCACAGGTGAGGTGAAAATAAGGTTGAGAAGTAGTCAATACACATAATTACACATCAGTCTGAGATAAAGAGATAGAATTACACTACTTTGGGTAAATATAACTCTAACTTTGTGCATACTGATGATAGTCTCAGGGCAAAAAAAAAAAAAAAGAAAATGATAACGACGGAGACAAAACTTTAATTTCACCCCTTTATGAAATGGGTGATGTATTGTAGTAGATAGAAAACTATTATTTTTGAGTGCAAAATAACCAAAGGAGCATTACGATATAAAAATTGATGAGATGTTGCTTGATGATGCTATGACAAAACCTGATATCACATTCACCAAAACCCAACTTCACAAATTTGAATTGCTTTGATACTTACCTGGTTGTTGCTTAAGTATTTAGAGAAACAGATTGGTAAATCTGACACAATGCAATGCCCAGCATTCTGGTTAATTATTAATATCTGGTGAATCAAGCTTATTAAAACAAAAAAAAAAAAAAAAAAGAGAGAGAGAGAGAGAGAAAAAGAGGGAGAGAGAAAAAAAACAAAACAACATATTAGCTAGAACTTACTTTGAGATCCCAGTTAATACAGTTGTTTCCCGAGAAGGTCCCGCTGTTTTGGAATGGTGAAAGATCTGTACACTCGTTGCCTTGACAAGCCTGTTAGGAAATGGATTAAAGGATTTAAGAAAAGAAAAAGGCTCATTTAAAATTGCATATGGCTTGATGTTCCAGACAAACAAAAGCTTTGTTGAAGACTGGTGTGTTTCTCAATGTTGTGGTTTTCTAGAATTATTAAGTACACAAAATGTATCGATGTCATGAGATTCAATAGTATGTAGATGGTCATTTCTTAGACATCTGGACAAACAAGTGAGATAATCACATAGATATGGTGACTACAACAGCTGAAGTTGCAACAGAACTCATCTGATTAAGACCTCATCTCTTCTTGAGAACTGATATAATGTACCGCATGACATAAAATTGGTTTAAAAGTGAAGAATGAGTGTGAAATTACCTGCAAAAAGGTTTCTGTAAAATGTTCAGATACAAACGGTTATCAAGAATAAATAACATGTGATACTGACTTTGGCACTAAATCTTGCTATCAACTTGTTAGGCAGGTCAGCAATGGTGTTGTCATCAGTGAAGTGAAATAAAGAGTTGGGTCCTGCAGGGGGATAAAAGCAAGCAAGATTAAGATGACAAGTGGCATTTTAGTTTACCACTGACAGATCAATGCGCAGAGGAGGAAAAGACATTTCATGGCTATGATGACAAAGATAGTCTGATCAGAAAGACCATTTCTATTATACTTCCGAGCGCAGCCTGTTTTTGTTTAACATTCTTCTTACTCTTATGTAAAGAAATAGAGCATCTATATTAGAGTATAGAGACCTCCTTATGTCACTCAACTTGAAAATGGACATAACTGTCCTTGCTGCACAGCCCAAACTTACCCATCATATGGAGGGCCTTAACCTGTTCTGACTGTAGAGCATCATGAAAGACGCAGATGGACTCGAGCTGGCCATGCAGACAGATGGCCGTGCCCCATGTCTCCTCCTGGGCACCAGGCTCCAGTGTGTGAACTCCAGGCCCATGGCTCCCAATGTCACTGCCTCGACTCTGTCAAGTTCAAAGCAATGAGGAGAAATTAGAACTAGAGAATATTTAGGTATTTCACATTGTCTAGGTATATTAACAGTGTGTATATGTTGCATCTCTGGCTGTCTATATCACTGCATGACTCTGTAAAGTTCAAGACAATGGGGAAGCATTAGAGTTTGGGTATATTCAGATATTTAACACTGTGTAATATAATGCAGCTCTGGCTGTTTAATCACTGTATGACTCTGTAAGTACAGGCAAATAGGAAAACAATTGTGTTTGGGGTGTTTAGATCTTTCATGTTATCTAGTTATGTCAACATTGCTTCATTACGTCATCCAGTCCTGATTTGTCACATTATGTCTAGACATGACATATAAAGTTACTAAGTCAGACTGACCATGTTTATCACATGTATTTACTGCAATTGTAACTCTGCTAGACATATGTCCCACGATGTTGTCATGCCACACTGTATCTGTTCTCCACATTTATATCTAATGTGACATTGTCTCAAAATATCACATAATTCAGTCCTGTCACATTGCCTATATGTCGTGCTCCTGAATGAAATGAATCAGATGTATATTTTTCATGTATAAAGTTATTGGTGTCAATAAACAGAGGAAGACTCTACTCTCCTTTGATGAGCAAAATTATTTTGCTATGACTCTTCTGCACCATGATATTTACATTCAAAATTAAATCCTTCAGACCTCTACTGAAAAATCTGATTTCCTCACAGAAACCCCTGTTGGCCTCAGATTTATTTCAAGCAAGGACAGCCGTGGTACAGGTGCAAAAAATATGACATATTATTAAACTCGACGGAGAGCAAAATTTGAGGTCCAAGTGTTTCACAGAATGTAAGATATTTATACATTTCAAACATTGGCCAAAATCAAAAAATTGTCGCAGAATTGGAAATATCTCTTTTTATTTTTATTGATTTGGCCATTTTATGGTTTCCACTGAGACTGCTCAGACTGGTTCAGTTTTTAAATTATATACTTACAGCAAAATGAAACAGTGACTTCAGGGGGGAAACTTTCTTGACCTCTGGCTTCCCACAAACTGGCAAGTCACCGATTGCATCCACATGTGCTCTCACACCTGGTGAACCTACTCGGCAATTGGTAAAGGGCTAGGGACACAGTAAATCAAAGAAATTTGAACTGCCAGGGTTCAAAGAGGATTCTGTCAAGGCAAACTAGTTCAGTGTGACAAAGGTCACTCTCTTATTTTTAAGAAAAAAACAAAAATAAAAACAAACAAAAAAAAAACAGAACTAACAAAACACCACTAGACAAGGGATGAGCGATTTCGGCGGAGGCTGACAGAGAGAGAAGAGAAAGATCAAGAGAAAGAAAGTGAGTAGCCTTTTAAGAAATATTTATTGCTGAGTGATAAAATTCACAAAAGTGACTACTCGATGACAGAAGGACATGACGAAAAACATGGCAAATGAAAAATGAATTAGATCACAAGTAATAATGATTATAAAAAAAAAACAAAAACATTTTTGTTACTGTGCACCACAATAAAGTCAAAATGACCATCATATACCCAAAATACATATATTATATATATATATATTTTCTGTATTGCTGCATTATGAAAAACATTAAACAAGCCATCCAACATCCACAAAATTACGGACTGTTCATTATGACATATCCCACCTAAAAATCTCATTTGTAAACAAAATGAAGCTGGATTTAAATCAGGCAGAGCCCAGGTCATAATGTTAGCACAGAGACAGAACTTACCTCAGTGAGACTAGGAAACTTGAGGGCTGCATTAACCTTCAGCTTGCCATCTACATAAACATATACATGACCCGGACTGTTGGAGAACCGGCGGCCATACATGTGGGCCACACATACTGAATGCTGTGAAGAGGAATCATTGGAATTATGGACAGACCTGGCTGAGACAAATCCATGAAATGAATGAAGGACTGGGATGAAATGGATGGATGGGTGGGTGGATGAATGGATGGATGGATGCATGTATGGATGGATGGGTGGATGCATGTATGGATGGATGGATGCATGTACGGATGGACAGATGCATGGATGGATGGATGGATGGATATGTGATAGATGGGTGAATAGATGCATGGATGAATATGTGACAGATGGGTTAATGGATGAATGGACAGATGAACAGGTTGACAGACATGCAAGGCACATATGAAGAGAGTGAAAAAAAAAAAAAAATTAAAATGGAAAAAAAAAGATTATGAAAGTGTGGCTTACTGAAAGTGTTATAAGCACATTAACCAACCGTCATTTTGTCACAGTGGCATGACTACAGCTGGAAAACCTGAGTCAATTTTTTTGTGCTAGCTCTTATAACCCGTAACTAGCTATGATACATTTCAAAGTCAGGTAGATAAATTATGCTTACCCACTTCCCATCATCCAGAGACACATCTTTAACTGAGACGGTGCTGAACTCCTTCCGGCCAAAGGTGGCCACTGTGAGGTTGTGGCTTGGAGTGAAGAAGGCTTCAAATCCACTGCCGTTGTTGCCACTGAAACTATAAGGGATAGTCAAAAAACACTGTTAATAACTACTAAAATGCAGTATTGTTATTAAGTAACATATTTAAAAAAAACAAATAAACAAGAGAGTGACAAGTAAACAAATGGCAGTAGCTCTATTGGCTGATAAAAAAAATATTAAAAGGCATTGTATATGCCTAATAATTTGCAAACCATCATTCTATAAAGATAAATTGTTATTTAAATAAATTTTTAAAAAATTATTATATTAGATAAAAATAAAAGAATTGCTGCTAAAATGTGGAAGTTGTGATAAAAGTGATGAACAGATGGACGGATGGATAATTGGTTGGATGGACAGATGGATGAGCAGATGGGTGGGTGGATGTTCAGATAGGCGGGTGGATGACTTAATGGATGGCTGCATGGACAGGAGACATATGGGTGGATGGAAAGATAAGTGGATGGAGAGATGGATGAACGGAGGAATTGCTAGATAGGTGCCTCACTTATATAAAATCCTCCTGTAAGGCTTGCCAGAGCCCAGGTCCTCATCGCTGTCCATGCTAAAGTCTGTGTCTAGGCATATCTGTGTGAAGAAGGAAAAGGCAACCCCCGGCCACTTGCGTATCCCTGGTAAGCTGATCACCTGAAAATAAATAAAAATGAATTTACACAATAAGTAATACCAGTGAACCAATAATAAAAAGTTATCTCAATAAAAAAAGCCATAGTCAAACAATGTTGGCCTTTCAATCACACTCATGAAATTTATAATACTGTTTTACAAGTCTTCTTGAGGAAATAAAGAGCTCTCAAGATCCTCTCACCGTGTTAGGCACAATATAGCCGTTATTGTGCCGATGTGCCGTTTAACCCCAACACAAACAAACAAAGCTCTCAAGATCCAGCACTGAGATATTTTTTTTATTACTGTACAACAATCTTAATGAGAATGGTGAGATAATGAATAATCTTAGGACTATTTAGTCTCTCTGTATTGATTCTTTTTTGTGCTATCTTGTTCTCTGAAAGAGATAATTACAGTGTTTTCAGCCATTCTGGCTAGGCTCAGCACAACATTTGCGGAGAAATTTTGGGCAGTTTTTTTCCATCAGCTATATTACACCCTGGGAGAGCAAGAAGCATTCAAAAGCTCTGTAAATAACACAGAAAAAAAATTATCCTTGCTCTGACAATGTGAAAATTGTCAGTCAAGAAATTTTGATATATTCATAGTCTAACCAAAATCGTTTTATTCATTGCATTGTGTTTTCAGGATTTCTAGTTGCCTTTCAGATGTGACACAATGAAATCAGGTGCTGGTCAACCTAGAGATCCGAGAAATCACAATTTTGTCAACAACAGGTGAATTTCCAATCCTCCCCCCTCCCCCCTTTTTTTTTTGCTTGCACAAATCCTTCATATATCCATTCAAAAATGTATTTTAAGAAATATACTGATATACATTGAGAAAAAGGACAAAAATCGTTATTTAGTGACATGGTTGAATAGAGGATTAAGAGAGATTTATGACAATGATTAATCATTTCGTCATTAAATTCAGCTACAACAGCAGGTCACCACCTGAGTCTTTTGCCAATATCTTGTTTTCTACTCAAGGCAGAGCAAAGATTTTTTCACTGAGAGAAAAGAAAATGAACAAGCTACAATGTGATACTAATAACTTTATGTGGTCAAACACTGACCAGCAACTGATTTCATGCCATATCTCATATAGTTCAAGTACAATTAATTTTTAAAGCATTTGTTTTTCCTTCATTGCAATGCTACTGAATCCTTCTTGTCTTACAAACAGACGATTAATTTGGTGGATGGAAGAAATCACCCACTGTTCTAGGACGAGCTTTTTTTTTTTGAATGTCTATCTGGGTCTAGTACATGTATTGCAATTAGGAAGCATAGACAAATAAAAAAGTTGCACCACACACAAAGTAAAGGCGAAACAATTTTGTATTGGCTCCCACATGGGAGCATCTGTTTGCAGTTGGGGGGAAGGGAGAAGAGAGAGGGTGTGGGTTGCCTCCCCTCCCAACACGTTACATAACTAACTGGATAAAATAACTTTCTTACGTATGGACAGAGAAAAAGAGGCATATCAACAGGCCCAAATAGACTCTATGTGTCTAGTTGGGCCAGCTGGCCCAAATAGACCGCGCCTTTTTTTTCCCCGGATATTAAAAAATAGAAATGCAACTCATACAGTCCTCGTAGACTGTGTTCACTTTATAAAAAATACAGTCAATACAAAAATCCTCATATTTTACCTCCACTAAGTGACCTGAATGCAAGGTTTTTCACACCAAATGCAATGCTGATGTGGTATTATACATACAGCTTATATTACAACCCATCAAAAGGAAAGAAAAAATTCTTAGTAAAATAAACAGCTTACATCAGAAAGTTGCTGGATGTCAAAGAAATGCAAGGGTCCACAGATTCCATCTCTGCGAGCCATACAAGAAACAGCTCTCATCAATCGTGTAGTGTAGGGGTACTGTAGAAGAGTGTAAAATATAAATTAACTGAGGGATTATTGTGAACTGAATATCATTGAAAAACATACATCCAAATTGTGATCAGATTCAACAAAATGGTTTGTTTTGCTTTTCTCAATATCTACATACACGACCAGAAAAAAAAAACAAAAACACATCATGTACACACCTATTCAAAGTTCGAAAATTCAATTCAAACATCAGCTGAACATGTAGAAAAGATTTAATGACTGGTAAAATAACATTATAATAACTTATGCCATATTGCAGTATAGAGAGATACGGAAAAAAAAAAATGGATGTAATTTTAATATTTAGAGGATAAAGTGGAATTTAAGACAGAAAACTCAGATTTAATGACTGTACACATTCAGATGAACACGATGGTGTAAAACTATATAATAATTTTTCAGCATGTCCGTGGATCTGGTATTATACTCTCTTCACTGACATAATTAAATCCGCACCTGTTTCCCATCATCGTCCGGTTTCATCAGACCAATCAATTGCTTGAGTTCAGCAGCAGAGATAGAAAAACTTCCCAGTCTCTCCAGTAAGGATATGATGTGTCCTGAAACAAGTTAGACATCACTCAAAAGTCACTTTAAGAAAAACATGAAATTATCTCAAGCGCATCCGAAATAAGGAGAGTGATGGACAGACATAATACTAAGTTCAGCCTCGACTGACAATTCATACATTTAGATTTCCCTTTGACTGTCCCTTAAACAAAGATCACTGAACAAAAAAAAAAAAAAAAAATTAGATAAGCTTTTAGATGCACTTTCTCCTGTTTCCAGCTGTGAAATCATGTTCCAAGATGCTCTCTCTCAAAAATATCCGCTAAAGTACCATATTGCCCAGCAGCGCCCGTGACCGTTCATTCCCAAATCACCAATCATTGCCAGTAAGTGAGTTACCATTTTCAATTAGCTTTTGGCCCATAATTTGGTGGTCTAAAACGACCAGAACTATTTGGTATGCAAAGTCAAAAAGTTCTATTTCCACTTCCTTTTTAGAAAAAAGAATTCAGCCTAAAATTCGTGCCATAGATTTTGGAAAAATTGCATTCAATCTGTTGCAAAAATTAGTGTCTTGGTTGATGTAAACGCACAGAGAAAAGGATAGTCCATTTCTTTTGATGAAATGATGGTGTATTTAATGAGAAGACTGGCACTTAACATGGAAAGACATATGTTTTGTATACTAGTATTGCCAGCATGGAAATAATCAGAAAAAAAGTACACAGATCTAGATCTACTTTATGTGCGCGCGTTTTTTTTTTCTTTTTAAAAATACAAATATGACTTTAGTGCACACAAATTTGGTATCAGTACAAAGGGGATTCAATTTCTATTTTTCCAAACTTGTCTGAAACAATTTGATTCATAATCAATCAACAGAGCTATAATTATTTTTCCAAAGAAAGTTCCAAAGTTATTTACAATTATTCTCCTTAGTTTGGTGCCCATGGAAAATTTTGGGGCAATTGTCTGGTATTCTTGAGGTTAACTACCTGTATGGGCATGCATACTGAAAATCTAAAATGCTATTCAGAAATAGGGTTCTATCAACTTTATTACAATTAGATAATAAAATTTAAAACTTGTAAGAGTGCATTTTACGAAAGTTAAAAATAAAAATCTGAAATAAACTCGCAGGGGGAATGGGAGGGAGCAACTGAGCAGCAGTCTGAAGAGTTTGGGAACCGCTGCTGAAAGGTATATGCTGTTTGTTCCAGTATTTAGTGTGACCAGAAAATCTTTGTCCACATCAACTCCCTGACATTTCTATGGTCCAAGTCACTAACACTAGAGACCCAGAGTCAGCAAATGCTGTCACATCATATCATTGGGATGATAGAGATCACCAGCATCTTTGCCACCTACCGACAGACTTCAACTGCAACTTGCTGTGTTGAGATAGCAGTGAGAGCAACACCGATACCATGCCACCTTTACAACAAGCCATGCGGTTGCCATAGCTACTGGCACACAACTTCCGCATCTCACCGCTTACCCACACCTGTTGGTCAAATAAAAAAAAAATAATAATAATTTGTTCAAATTTTTTTTTTTAATTAAAAAAAAAAAGAGTTTATGTTGAAAATCTGAGCACTTTTACCACCAACAAACAGGTATCTGATGAATAAAGAAAAAAAAAAAAATTACAGTGTGGAATATAAACTCAGTTTCAGATTTATTCTAAATACGTGAAATATGACTTCTAATATTGCTTTTCTATGATTAACATATAATTTCATGTCTTGAATCAATCAACATCTCACCTGAAGGTCTTGTGACTCAATGGACCCCACCCATTTCATAAGCAGCACTGCAGCATCAGGATTACGAATTGCTGTACATTTTTTTGAGCCTGCTTCTGTTTCTGTCACCTGAAAAATGATGAAAAAGGATACTTTGTCACTAGATTATAACACAATGGAAATCTCCTGGCCTGGATATCTAGAGGTGAAGACAGTCTATGACCAGGGTATCATATAATGGGATACCATGGCCTGGGTATCTTTGTAAAAAAAAAAACACTAGTGACTTAGTGATGTCCATGTAAAGAAAAAAAAATAAAAAAACTTCTAATCCTGTGTCCAAACATTATTCTTCAGTTTGCTCTATAGTTCAACAGTTTCCACCAGAAATACTCAAAGTATGAACCCCTCCCCCCCTTTTTTTTTTGATTCAAGACATTATTTAGAAATGTGGTCCTACCTATCTCAAAGATATCAAAGGAATTAGAGTTAGGGTGAGGTTTCGCTGATGCTGCACTTTGATAGAGCACAATAAAATAATCCAAACCACATTTCTGAAAAAAAAAAAAGCGCCATATTATGTCAGTTTTTTTTTTTTTTTTGAAGATTGATTTCATATTTGACCAAATTCACTGATTGGAAACCATTGTGGCAGGCACAGTAAAATATTGAAAGGCATAACTCGCCACGCTAGGCTCATTTAAAAGAATTACAGAAATCCATTTCAGTCAGGTCAGCTGACTTTCAGTGAAAAGGGCCTGATCATCATCATAATTAGCTGGACTAAACTGCAGGGAGGAGACATGTTAACTGAAAGATCAGAAAACGTGTTCTTGTCACTTACCAAGTCCAACAAACTCTCCAGGAGTTCTCTGCTTGGCTGGCCCAGCTTTTGTAAAATCAATAAGAATTCCTTGTGTCCCACACATTTTTCAAACATGGACTGCAGAAACAACATGAAATGTTGCAATTTTCAAATAAGGCCTTTTGATTCTTTTATCTACAAATGGACTGTGAATTTCCTGTATCCAAATATATTAAAATATTATGATAAGAAATGTATATTTTTTTTACTTAATTAAGAGAGGAACATTCTGAAGAGAAAACATGCTGTAATCGTAAGTCAAGTATCAATAAGTTGTGGTGGAATTTGTTACCAGTATTAAAAAAAAAATTTAAAAATCCCTCACCAACCTATGACATAAACGATATTATTGTAGATATTCTGAGGACAAAGTATGATACATAGCATGAAAATGGACTACTGTTATTCAAAACTGCCAGAGATAAAGGAGCAATAATTTCACTGTCACAGAAGTCTCACCTTGGAATGTTTGGAGCCACGTACAAGGGCCTGTATTGCCCTGACTACACTCTGTGCCAGCTTTTGAACATCAGTGCCTTCCAGCTGAAAATATATATATGAAATTAATGAGAAAAAAAAATTTAAAAAAATGGGCAATGACATAGGTTTTTTTTATGATGGAAAAAGGGTAGAGAAAAAAACAACAAACAAACAAAAAAAAGTCATGAGAAAATGACGATGATCAACTGGTTTTGACTATTATTCATCTTCTTTTTATTTTTCAACATTGGTAAAAGGTAAGAAAGAGGATTCTACCGTTAAGAATCTTAACAGCCAGATTTATTAAGAAGAGATTCTTATAAGGGCTGGTGATGAACTGATTGGTGACAACTGCAAGAGTCTCAGTTGGCACTGTCTGATTATTGTTATCCCATCGCAATATCTAAAATCATGTCAAGGAAGGACAGGTTAGACTTAAATGACAGAAAATAAAAGAGTTCTTTTGATTTGTGCATCATTTGAAAAATACCTAAGCAGAGCAATGGACAAGTTCATGAACACTGATCCCTTGACACTTTTAGGCTTAAATTTTCTAACTTAGAGAATGACAGAAAGAGACTACTGCTGACACAACACTGGAGGAAATCATAAGCTTAGTATGGTGCTGATAATCAAATGAGAGCCATCTCAACATTTACCTTGGAATTTTTAAGGATTGAGACCAACCCCTCCAGCACACTGTCTGAGGTTAACAAGGCCTGGAGAGCCAGACGGTCAGTGCTTTGGGTGAATCTGCTCACTGTATCTGAAAATAGTCATAAAAACATAATACAGGCATATGAGTAAATAGAATGTGAGGATTCTTGGTCTGACAATGTTTCAAAGAATTTCCGCAGTAAATGACACTAATCAGTACTAAATTCGCATTAGGTCTGCCATTATCGGAGAGTTCTTCAAGGACCTGGAATCTGGAACTTCTAAGCTTGGAGATACTGGAATCTTGAGATTCTGTCCTGGAATGCTTTTCTTTGTGTCTGTAGAGGAAAACAAGAGCATCTGACAACCATAAAAGTAAGTCTACCAAATTTCATTCCCTCTTCATTGATTCAATGCAACATCAAATTTGAAGTCCTGTGCTAAGCATTAGCACAATCATCTTATGCCTGCCCCCACTCAGTGCCACCCACTGTACATGAACCAACCACTACCCATCTTCTGCTTTTCCGCAGGCAATCAGAAGTGTTGATTGTTATTCAGTGATACTAACTGTCAAAGAACAACCAGATTATACAACTGATTTGGATTTTCATGACTAGCTCCAGATCATTGCTCAACAAGCCACTTACAGCATTCTGTGTCAAGATGTGAAACGTTGGTTAGTGGTAGTAACATCAGATCAAAGGGAAAAGAGGATGATTGGCAAAGGGCCGACAGCTTCCATACCATGTTTTCTCATGTATGAGAGACTGATCTTTGGGCATATCTCATACTATTGATAGCACTGAAGTGGTTATGGGCTCTATAAACAAATGAAGCCTTTAATTTAAGGAAACTAATGTAAGGGCTTTTGTAAACATTTAAAGAACTGACTCAGGATGTAGGGAATAAGCTTCCCGGAGTCTACCTTTATAGATGGCCTATTATGTACAAGTGAAGCCTTAAGTGTTATCATTTCATTTCATTTTCAGGAAATGGATTGATCTGCTCACAGTTCTATTCACTTACCTATCATGGTGACCAGTATGTCTGGGTCTGACTCCCCATTGCCCAGCAAAACTTGCATGTAGCCAGACATCACCTCTGGTATCTCCACTTGTCGCTATGTATGATACAAATGCAAATAATGACATAACACTCATTCTCCTGATTCACAATTAACCTCCTCTCAACACATTAAAATTCTCAAATTACTATCTTCAAACAGGCCTTTTATGTAACTATCTTCAATGACCACAAATATTGTCACAGTAGTGAGAAAATGACTCCCCAACAAGTGATGAAAAAAAAAATAAAAAATTTTTAGTTCATTACCGAAAAGATAATATACAGTAAACAAAAATTATACAAAAGTGAAAAGATGGACTGGAACTTTGGAAGATAAAGAACTAAACTGACAACAGAAGTGTGGCATGTAACGTAAAAGTACAGGTGGTAGTTCTGAACTAGATCGACACACCTGATCAGGACTGCATAGATGGACTGTGTGAACCAGGGTGACCATGGAATGTAAAACGATGTGTTGTATCTCTCGCCTCTGTTCTGTGTTGGCATTTGCACAGCAAGCTGCTCTCCCAGCCAGTATACTGAGTAGCACATCGAGGGTAGCTGGCGTCACAGCACGAGTTGCATTTGTCTGGAATGAGATGAATTGCTATCTAAAACCCATGATTGCACAAAATGGTGCCTCCAACTAGTTTTGCAAACTTTCTGTTGAATAATTTCAAGATAAGTGTGATGTCAAAAACTTTTTGCCTGTTGAGGTAACTTGTAACTTCCAATTTTGTAGATCTGTCTTTATGATACTACAGTTTCTTAAACTGATGATAGCAGCGTTGTTTTTGTCCAAATTTTGAATTCTTTTTTTTTGTCACCATGCACTACCTGATTCTACACTATACTCTATGGTTCTGTGTCAAACTGCACTGCACTACATTACACTTTACTATATTGTACTGTACTACTTAATGTTATCATAGACTATACTACTATTCTATGCTATAGTACATATTACTGTACTGTCTGCTTTACTCTCATGTATGGTGCCATTCCATACCATACCATATCCTACCCTACCATAACCTACCATACTCTAAAGTGTTGTACCGCACTACTATACTGTAATACACTATACTCAGGGATGTCAATCTGTCTACATGAAGAAGTAGGGAAAAGTTCCTGGCATATTGTTTGGCAACATGTAAAACTGAATAGTACAAAAAAGTTAAATAATACCGGATTTGGGGCAACAGAGAAATTACTGACAGGCAAAAAGTAGGAAATCCTACTAAAGTAGGAAAACTGACATTCCTGTGTACTATAGTAGGTGGTACTTCACTAGAATATTGCACAATTCTATTCTATACTATCCCAAATTATGGCAGTGGAGAGTTGATCTGTACATCTATTTTAAGAACTTTTAGTTTAGAAATAATGGTCTGCAGTGCTGTTGATGACTAGCAAACTATATTCAAAAAAGAAATGACACCGCCAGACATGCTTGAGTCCAATGCACTGCATCAAACTAGTTTCTGCTATACTATTCTCTCTCATATACTGTACTATATAACAGATGCTATGCTATACTGCACCAGCATGCTATGTTATCCTACACTATATACCGCAGTATATAAACTTTATTATATTATAGTATGCTATGCTATGCAATGCTTTGCTATATTACATGGTACTACATTACAGTACTTGACTATGTTATCATATACTACATCAGTATAGTTGTGATCTGTTGATTTTCAAGCGCTTTCAGCTTAGAAATTATGGTCTACAATGCTGGTGATAGTTGACTAGCTGTTAAAAACAAACTGATACTGTCTGACATGGGTAAGTCATGAATAATATTTCATAATTGCCATCCATACAGTGATGGAAGTGTCTACAGTACCTGTGATCCTGCCATGACTGAGCTAAACACATGAAGGAGGCATCGCTGTAAATCCCCTGAAAGACCAGGCTTCTGAAAACATTCTGAAACACAAAAAGTTTGTAAATATATATTAATGTCTCATGTTCAGATATGCTAAAGTAAGAAAATAAATAAAAAGAATATTCAAGTCTAAAATGCTTAAATAGCTTATATGAATCCAGTGATAGGCAACGCACACTGAAAGCATTTCTTTAAACACTGACTTAACAGTCAAATTTCTTGTCTGATTTCCCTAGCTATTAAAAAAAAAAAAAAAAAGAGACAACAAAGCGAAAACAAAAGAAATCAAACCCTAACAATTGTCTATGAATTATAGTACATGCATCAATAGAAGGATCATTAATGATTATGTGAGACAGATGATCAAATATCATCCCCTTCAAGAATGAGGAAAAATGATATTTTTTAAAAATTAAATATTTTTTGACCGGTATAAAAATCTTAGCTTCATCAAAGGATCTTTTTGTATTAAGTTTTAAAAGTTAGACCCCCACCCGCTTCCCTCAGAAAATGGAGAGGGATGGGTGGGGAATTTAGAACGTGAGCTAGACTTATGAATTTTACAGCTCTCAGTAATGGGGAGGGGGTGGGTGTCAAGGAACTTCATGAAACTCAGCATTTGGATACGGAACAAAAGAGGGGAATAGAGAGAGAGGGAGCGAGTAACCTGAATCAAAGAATTATTAATTTTTAATTATTCAATATATTTTATACCATATATAATGTTAAGCAAACTTCCTGTCTTCTGCAGCAAATTAAACATTTGCATTGACCTTTCGCTACTGTTAGAGCTCTTGTTTATGATAGAAAGGAAAATCAAGGAAAAAAACAACAACAACAAAACAAAAGCAAGCAGGGAAGAAATCATCAACGACAGGCGAGGATTGAGTCACTCATGACTTATTTGTGCAGGGCAAATACTGCTGCAATTACAATGCCATAAGATAAACTACTGCACTGAGTTCCCATAGTATCACCCTCTACTGATTCAGGAAATCAATAACAGGCTACTCAAAGTATGTTGCCAGGGTTATCATTCTTTCCTTAGAATTTAACCTGGATTTGTCTATTATCAAAGGTGTTACTTGCACAGTTAGATTTTAACCTCTACTCATTCCTTCTGGAGACAAGCTCAATCATTCAATGTTTATGTTCTGCCATGAATCAAAAATACCATTTGTAATTTTGCAGGATGCACCGAGAAATAACCCATTTCATTGTAACCAGTCTTATCTCGAACTAAATTAACCAATGGTTCTGGAGTGAGAATGCAAATGCATCCACAAACGCACAAGCACACATACAGACAGAGCAAGATGATATTCATATTCCTACCGATAATTCTGATTCCAAATAATGAAAACTGCCAAGATCTCTGTTTGATGCACATCTCCCTCTTTCTAACCCTCCTCCATGGCATTCTATTTCAATATTGAATATGAAAACGCTAACTTAAACACTGTAAATCTCTGTAGAATCTTCAACTGAAAAATAAGGCTTCCTTTTGTGAGAAATATAAAAAGAAACACTGGAACAAAACCATCAGGATGCCTACCATGGAAAAATGGAATGACCTCATTATGCACAAGAGCTGGGCTGGACAGTAATTGCTCCACATCAACCGCCCATCTGAAAGAGGTTGAAATTTCAGTCTACAGTAAGTCATAAACTTATCCAAACCTTGGCAAAGCCATGATTTAGTTCAGGTTTGTCAGAGGTGTGATCCCAATGGTTTTCGTCAAGTAACAAATTTCTAAACACAGTCCTGGACCGTAACTTTTTTTAATCTGTAAGGAGATGCTTTTATATCTTTGATCAAACGATTGACGTCAGATATCTGGAAGGTTATCAAAAGTAAGTCAGTATTGATTTTGAGAGTTATCCCATGGACACATTTTCTTCTGATTTCTGCTATGGCTTGCTTCTGGAATACATAATGTATTTTCTTGTGAATGACTTGATAAAAACATTAATATAAGAAAATCACACTAAATACAAGTCTTAATGATTACAATGCATTCCATGTACTGATAGATTATATTTCCACAAAAACAAATGAACCCCAGAGAAGTTATATTCTTGTAAAATTCATACAGGCCAAATAATGAATGAATCTGTTTACTGATGATAAAATCAGTTTATCTTTCGTGCTGCCTCTAGCTGCAGGATTTTTTTCCAAGTCCATTTGCTGAAACCTGAACCATACAACTGAGTCAGACCAACAGTACGATGGGCCTGGTGTAAGCCAATTTTGCTTATTTTTCATTTTCTTACAACTGGCTACAAACCTTTTCAACTGTTTCCTCCATATAAAATATGGATCATAGAGACACTCTAAAAAGTGCAGAACAAGCTTGATAAATGCACTCTGCTTTGTGGTGATCACAGGGTCTGGTTGTGATTGACTGCATAGCTGTAAGCATAAGAATAAAAACATCTCAAACTCTGAAGTGAATATGGACGTTGCTATAATGTTTATCAAAGTGGTCAAAATGATTCATAGTCCCTCCATAGATAGAATCCTTGTGTTTCTCCTCACTCTTTTCTTGAATTTGATGGATTGTACAGTTGAAATCTCACATGACACAATTGCTGGGATCATCACTGTATTCCTGCTATAACTAATAAGCATTAAAACTGTATTTTTTTCACAATGAATTCTCAAACTTTTGCAACTTTGCAAAGACAGTAATGACACATTATTTCAGTGAAGGTTACAATATTGTAATTTTAGTCATGAAAAGTTTTCATTGAAAAAGTAGGGGTTTTTTGGGCTTTTTTTTAATATAGCTTATATAGAGGCACAACGGCACCAAAATACAGGACAATATTGAAACTGCATTTATTTCATTGTTTTCTATCACAGAATCATGAAATTTGGCCCAGTGATAC
>JBCAUA010286661.1:2023-19706 GCA_038406235.1 Peronia verruculata | reverse complement strand
TGTCTGTCTGTCTGTCTATCTATCTATCTATCTATCTATCTATCTATCTATCTATCTATCTATCTATCTATCTATTCGATAATTAAATAAATACAACTTGAACTGTAAGAACCTGTCTGACAACTACAGCATCAAATATTTGTAATAATTGGATGAATGCAACTTGAAATGTTAACCCTCGCCAATTTTTTTTTTTGATAAATGCAACGTGAACTCCAAGTAGAAACGCGACAGTCACTACCTTAATTGGTAGCACTGTCATCATGAGCATAATTATATTGAATTGCTAACTCTAGGTTTATACAGGCCACGTGACCTTTTAACATCAGTATAATAAATACAACAAACAGCCTTGCTCTGGCCAGCTATCAGCTTATCTTTTATTCACGATGTCTCAAGGACGAGAGAAGTCTTTAACGCTTAAGAGGCTGAGTTTCTATAGAATTCTCACTCGGTCGAAGAGAATTTTTTATGCACAAAATTTAGAGCTGGAACAGAGAGACACAGTGCTAGCTTATCCAGATCTATGGATTCTTTCTTCGAGACAGAAGGTGTGCAAACAACGCAAAAAAAGAAAGCTTTGAATTGTTTGTTTAAGATTTCATAACCTAATCCCCTGAGTGATTCACTGTGGAAACCATGTATGTAGATTTACAGTACTGATGACAGTACACCATAGATAAGAAACTGTTTGCTGTTCTCTGCTATAGTTATGTTCTATACAGGGCCAGTACATATTCTTCTTTCTTTTATTGGGTCTAAAATCAATACACTGAAAAAATATCTCATTGTCCATTTTTCTAAATGAGTGACTGCTTAGTAAGAAAACCCCACTTGGTTTAATTATATTGATTGATTGATTTCTTTCTTTCTTTACTTCTTATTTATGTTTAACTTTTCCATTTATTTATTATTTATTTATTCATCCATTATGTTTCAAGTTTTATGTTTTTTTTTTAAATTATGTATTAATTACTGTTTATTAAATTGTGTATTATTTTAAGTTTGTATTTATTTGTTTATTTATTATCTGTTATTTATTTATTTATCTACTTATTCATTCATTCTTGTTATAAATCATTATTTATTTATTTATTTATTTGCTGAAAGATTACAAAAAGACCAAACTGAAACCTTACCGGAGAAAGGTCACTACTCCTGGTCCAAACGCCGAGGACAGACAGTAGCATGCCTGTGTCACCCAATAACTCTAAACAAACTTTAGGCCAATGCTGCTGATGATAACGACACTTTGTTGCCCTGAGGACATGAGACGACACTTTGTTGCCCTGAAGACATGACATGACACGTTGTTGCCCTGAGGACATGAGATGTCACGTTGTTGCCCTGAGGGCACGAGATGACACTTTGTTGCCCTGAGGACATGAGACAACAATTTGTTGCCCTGTGGACATCACGACACTTTGTTGCTCTGAGGAACGACCACTTTGATTCGAAAATTCGGCATTTACTTTTACCATCAAGATCAAGTTGTCTACATACAGTTATTTACAAAACTAACTGGGTAAAATAACTTTCTTACGCACGGACAGAGAGAAAGAGGTGGACCAATAGACCCAAATAGACTCCAGGTCTAGCTGGGCCAATAAGTCCCAAAAAGAGGGAGCCTAAAAAATAATAATATATTGAGAGAACTTGATGTTAATAGTAACACTCTGCCAAATTTTCAGATCAGATTGACTCTATTCATCACCATCATCATCATCATCGTCGTCGTCATCATTATCATCATCAATCACCTTCCCCTTTTCCTTCAATAGTATTTACTTTCAGAAAAACGTTCAATAAGCTGATTACTACAATGCTTTGGTTTACAATACAACAGCTCATCCTCTCATAAGTACTGGCACACTGCAGGGAAAACCTTGCATTAAGGTAAATTATTGTGTGTGTTTTTGTACGTGTGTGTGTGTATGTGTGTGTGTGTGTATGTGTGTGTGTGTATGTGTGTGTGTGTGTTTGTGTGTGTGTCGAGGGGGGGGGAGGGAGGTAAAGGAGGACGTGCTGTGGATGCTTCAATTTGAATCCATGTTACATCTATAATTCATGGTTCGTTAATGGCGAAGTTTAGAAAACAAAAACAAAACAAAACAAAAAAAGATTATTTCATCCTCCTTTTTGTGTTAGCATCTTAAACCAGGTCCAAGTCCAGCTTTGAGCTCTTTAAGGGCACGTCTATTTCCAGCTTTGTACTTCTCATCCCTTGTGGGGTGTAGAAAGGTCAACCGGCGCGTTGTATTGCACAATTCTCATGGCGGCGTACAATTTCCAAGATGGTCTCTTCCGGCTGAGCTCACCTGATTTGAACTTTTAAAGCCCCACAGACATTGAGAAGGGGGGGGGGGGGGAGGAGCAAAACAACGAAACCAACAGAACAGAACAGAACAGAACAAACAGTGGCATCGATGTCTGCAGCAAATATTTTTGATTTCGGTGGAGAATAATGTGAAAGGCAGTCTGCTACTGTTGGTGATCTAGGAACACAAATTCAAAAACAAAGTTTAATATCTGGTGAAGAATAATGGAGCAGACCACGATTGATGAATCTGCAATAGAACCTTACAAAAGGCTTGTGGACTCGAAAACTGCTCAATATATTCATTATAAAATTTGGCACGCAACATTGTTGCATAAAAATCTGTGTTTGTACTTACATAAAGCCGAATAAAAGCTCACAGTGTTTGAAGTTATTCTAAAAAGACGATAATGATTCAATATTGAACTCACGAGAGTATTACAATTTGATCCGAATGGGAGATAGTTTCTCAGATTATCTGTCCTTTCCAAAAGATGGATTTGTGTAAGGGGAGATTATTTTGAACAGACTTTTACTTCCCTTTGCCAGACAAAAGAGGAACTCGTTGCCATTCGAAAGACTGACTGCCCCATTATAACAATAAGAAGAAAAACATTCTCTTTACGTCATAATTGTTTTGTTTGTTTTTTTTTTTGGTCAATTTTTCACTGTGCATGTGAATGGGCGCTAAAGTGATTTTTTTCCTCTTTACATTATAGTTCAATCCCTCTTTTGTCTGGTTTGGCCTATGACTGAGCACAACGATCTCCTATTGTACGTTCGTTATAGAACGGCGGGCTCGAAATACCAGACAAGTTTTCTTTAAGTAACATTCAGTGTAATCATCCAAAGTCGCACGCTTGCACTTCAACGTCTCAGGACAGTAACGGTTTGATCTATATTGGATAATAAAATGAATTAACGACGAGCGTAGCAAATGTTCATTTCTGCCGTCAGCGATACGCTTCTCAAGTTATGGCAATGTTCCTTGAATCTGCCTTGATCTGACGCTCTTCCTGACATAGAAGTCTATATGATGTACATATCCATGGATGGAACGAAAGTCTTACAACCGCTCATCAACTCTGAAAATAATTCTCCTTTTTTGATGGCATATGAAAAGATCTTATTATTTATCTTATCTTATCTTTAGAATGTTTCCAAATGCTAATCTTGTTCTCTTCAGGAATTTTCATGTTCGAATTATCTGTTCAACTTCTAACTTCTATCAAACACTGCTTCATTATTATAACCTGGATCTTAATCTTCATCCTCATCATCATTATCATCTATCCTATAGTCAGGTGAGACCTTTAGAGCGCCACAGTGGACCTGCCAAACAGCTTCCTCCTTTCATCTCGCCTTCCTGCCATCTTCACAGTTTTAGCATCTCCATATTTGTAAATTCCCGGACATGTCTGTCCATCTACGTATTTTTCTGCTTTCCATAGATACTCTACCATCTTTTCATTATCCCCATCTTTCTCTTTCTCTCTCTCTCTCTCTCTTTCCTCCTTGTACTGTTCCTCACATGAGTGTCTTGGCAAAAACATTGAAGATCTTATCACTTGCCAGTATCTTTCATCTAGCGTCACTTTCTAATGGTCATCGGATCATCGTGGCGGACAGTGATTTGCCAGTCTCTGCTTCACACCTCCCACTTGGAGATGCGATCTCTTTAGATGCGGCCTGGAATTTTTTTTTTTTTTTTAGAGCATTTCGTCTCCATGGCCACTCACAGAGAAACCCTTATTGCATGATACTTTCTTTCTCTTTCTTTCTTTCTTTCTTTCTTTCATTCCTTTTTCAGTTTCTTTCTTTCTTTTTTGTATTCTCTTTTTTTATGGGTTCTTTCTTTCTTTCTTTCTTTCTTTCTGTCTTTCTTTTTTTTCTTTCTTTCTTTCTTTCTTTCTTTCTGTCTGTCTGTCTTTCTTTTTCGCTCTCTTTTTCCTCTTTCGAGTTCTTTCTCTCTTTCCTCTTTTTTTCTGTCTCTCTTTTTCACTCTCTTTCTGTCTTTCTCTCTCTCTCTCTCTCTCTCTCTTTCTGTTTCTCCCTTTCCTGAGTTATTCTCTTTCATATCTATTTTTCTCTCTTTTATCTTTCCTTCTCTCTTTCTCTCTGTCTTTCTCTCTCTTTCTCTCTGTATTTCTCTCTCTCTCTCTTTTCCCTAAATTTCTCCAGTTCTTTCTTTTGTCTTTCTCCTATTTTCTTTCTTAAGAAATGAAACATCCCATAACGTTAAGCTACCTATGAGACTGCCGGGAGAGGGAAAACTGAAGCTAAGTTTCAACCACGGGACACGCGTAATCAGTATGCGCCCTAACAACACATCTAGCTTTAACCGCACAGTACTTTTCAAAACACCGTTTTTTCATGCTGTTTAAATTTCAAACTATTTTTATTCATTTCTAGTAAGTTTAAGAAGCTTACGTACTTGGTATTGCTTAAAAAAATTGTCACGAATTTAGTATAATTTACATTTCTATTCCTTTGTATGAATAATTATATATTATCTCCCGGTCGCCATTTTTTGTTATCGGCCTTGCACCTAAGTGAGGTTGTGCGCAAATGGACTTCCCCAATCCTCACAGTCCTCCTCCACACGGTTTCATTCCGTCATAGATCTATATATTAATGATCTATATATTATTCATCTATTCAACTACTTGCCTCTCCAGCCATACACAGTAGCAGTGCAATAACGAAGGACCAAAACACTGAAGCCGTGATTGAAAGCAAGAAGAGGAACCCTGGCTTGATACGCTAGATTTTGCATGTCCACCACATTTATTTACTAGAGTAAGTACGGTATAACTAGAATTGAAACAAACTGGAACAGTGTCACTGTGTCAGATTGTTCATATTCGACTAAGCAAAAACCTGGAAATCCCAGCCGGAGTGTTTGTACCCTGCTGCTAAAAATAGAACACTCACTGATGTTTGTTACCGCTCCACCACGAAATCCGTGAACAGTTGTCACCGGTCCTCTGCATTTTTATGATTTTCTATGTCAATGACAGTGAAACGTTTGTACCCCCTCTTACTAAAATTAGACGGGGATTTCTAGCCGTTCGCTTAGTCGGAACAAATTTATTTGCAGTGGACAAATTGTATAAATTGTTGTGCTATTAAGAGTAAGTGTATGCGTTGCGGACTCGTTTACCCATCTTCTCTACACAGATTATGTTAAACATGCAAAACTCATAGACATACCTATGAAGAATTGCTGTTTACTGTTTATTCATATACGACAACACACATATACACACACACCGCCATACACACACATGCACACAAACACACACGCACACTTACATATGGACACAACCAAACACCTTAATTCACAAATCACATGCAGATAAAATGACACACAACTCATTCACTCTTGAGAGATGTGCTTCACTGCAGTACTGCAATACACTTTCTCTGTGAAAAGCTGAACACATGCAGTCACACAGATAACTTATAGTCACACTTGGAACGATAAGGTCATCAACAGGGAAGTTCTATAAGTGGTAGATCTCCAGAGTATATCAGCAATTCTGTGCAAAAGAAGGCTGAGATGGTTAGGCCATGTGAAGAGAATGGAAGATGGTCGAATCCCAAAACAAACTGCTGTATAGGGAACTGGCACAAGGTAAAAGACATCGAGGAAGACCAAAACTGAGGTATAAGGATGTATGGAAGTCCAGTCTGACCAAATGTGAGCTAAACATCAACACATGGGAAGAAACAGCAGAGAACAGAGACCTATGGAAGACAGATGTGAATGAAGGAATCACCAAACTTGAGAGCGCTCTGACAAAAAAAAAAAAAAACTACGTGGAGAAACATTTGCGAAGGAAGGAAAACAGCAATAACGAGCGTTTGCGATGTCCTCGTGAATTTATTGATTGATTAAAAGCTGAAAAGACCGTCTGCATAGGCGATAAGAGATAGAGAGAGAGACAGAGACAGAGAGAGAGAGAGAGAGACAGACAGAGAGAGAGACAGACAGAGAGAGAGAGAGACACGCACGCACACACATACACAGAGAGAGAGAGAGAGAGACGCACGCACACACACACAAACACAGAGAGAGAGAGAGAGAGAGAGAGAGAGAAAGAGAGAGAACCGGCCTAATTCACAGCTTCATTTTCAGAAATACACCTCACAGCTATTAGTCATTAACGACCACACCAGAACCTCTCGAACTGCCAGCGTCATACATAGCCCATCCCTCCCTTTTTGACGTCACTATCCCCCTCCCCGCCCCCTCCTCTCTGTATTCCTCCTCATCCTACTCTCCTCTCTACCTCCCCCCCCCCCTTCCACTTGTGCTCACGGCTGTAGATGAACTCATTTCCCTCTCGCCTTCAATCGCCGCTCACCACCAACCCAGTAATACAGAGCTAGCAGGGAGCACGTGAGGTTCCTCACGCGGTTACCTCGCTCACTGGTATGTAACAGAACTGGTCTGGTTTCACTGTGACTCGCGGTAATCAGTATCTCACGATCCTTTTACTTTAACACGGATCCAACCTACTAAATATCATCACAGCCTAAGAAAACTACAGTCACATAGTACTGATAGATCGGTAGACCTGTTTCGCTGCAAGATTTCCAGAGTCGATATCGCTGTCCTAAATTAGGGTCAGGGATTCGCTGATGACGTCGATTACTCTCCATCCTTGAACGAGATTTCGACCACTGGCTTAGTTTGCCTTGAAAAGAAGGTGATTATACAAGCCTGCTAGCCCCCTCTCGCCCCTTTCCCCTTTTGAATCGTGAACTATGAAACTGGTATCAGTTTGCTAACATCACCCACACTGAGTTTCTGGTTACTAAACTTCTTTGCTGTTGTTATGTTATTGTTGTTGTCGCTGTTGATGTTGATGTTGTTTGCGGTCCTTGTTGTTGTCGTCGTCGTCCTTCAATTCATTTTATTAAAAAAAAAAAAAAATTAAAAAATCTTATCTTTTATTTTCTTTTTTGTCAATTTCTTTACTTTTTTTTTTTTTTTTGCTGTGAGCTAATTTCAGACACAAAATGGCAAATAAAAAGGCTCACATATATATCGTATATACTCGCTTGGGTAAAGGCCTACGTGCTGAAAGGGTTAAACACTCAAATCCTTTCTCAATCTAGCAACCATATTTACCCCTCCCCCCCCCCCCTCCCCAAGAAAAATGCAGAATTAAGAACATAGCTTTCCATAATTAAGAAGAATCAGTGCCCCCATTATGGAAATTCCAATCGTCGTCTTCATATAAAAAATCAAACATTAATTATATACGGAATATTTTTTCAGTGAACTAAGTGCTTACATAATGGGGGAAATTTACTCATATACGTGACGGCTTCTTCACGACACTGTATAAAGTGGTATCGTTGTATTAAATATACGGCACATTACTGTATTATATTATATTTTATGTACGTATACAGCCCGATTGTTTCGTATAGTAAATTATAACCGCATTGTATTGTATACAGCACATTAGCTTTACTGTATGAATGCTGTGTTGTATTATGTTTAAATTTTCGATACAGCCTTTTAATTCTTTTGTATTACAATTACGTTATATTTTATAGAGCACATAAATGTGACTGTATACATACTGCATTGTAGTATGGTTAATTTGAACATACAGCTTTGTGGTTGCATCGTACTGTAACATCATGACTACACTGTGGTCCGTTTCATATCTTATAACAAAGTGTTATGTTATATTATAGTCTTGTAAAATAAAAACCTAATCCAATATGTTACACTTTACTGCAGCCCACTGACCCAGTCACGCGGTACAGATTATACTGTATCGAAAATTGTGTAGAAATGTATTAATTACGTATATCGTGTATCGGCTTACGTTGTCCATGCTGAAAACTTACACTGAAAGCGCTAAGACAAGATGGATCTAGCACACCTATGTCGTACTGCAATCTCAAATTATGATTTAACACTAGGAGTGCCACAGAAGGTTTGCATGTAGCAAGCTAAAATTTCCATTATGATCTTTATTAATGATGAAGAAATGGCATGTTTGTCTTGGAGGGTACGGTCAGCCGAACACGTTCTTTCCATAATATGATATATTCTTAAACAAACAAAACAAAAACAAAAACAAAATAAACAAACCAAAAACAAAACAAACAAACCAAAGACAAAAATGACAAAAACAAACATACAAAAATTCAAATAGAAATGTTTAATGAGCGAGGCTTAAGCAGACCGGATTCTTGACACCTCTAGGGTTAAATAGAACTGACGTTTAGGGCTATGGCATTACCAATTTCTTACTAAAATTCCAGTCTATGTGATATCGTGTCAGTGTTCCTGAGCTAGAGTGGGAATCAAAACAGCAGCTGTACAGGGAAGGAACAAGAGACCTCTTAATGACAAAAGCCCTACTCACCTTTCGCAACTTCATTTACAACAAAGAAAAACAACAACAACAAAGAAAATAAAACAAACAAACAAACAAACAAACAAACAAACAAAAAAACAAGCAAACAAACAAACAAACAACAAAACACACCAATGCACGTTACCACGCACTCCCACAGAGACATATTCTCCTCGAAACCTTCCAGAAGATTCAGATTTAGTTCGTCGATCTGTCATTTACAGCAAATAAAATTCTGCTTTCAGAGAATGAAGAGATTTAATGCAGTAAGTAATGTTCCGTTTATTTGTGTTTGTTTTGTTTACCTCTTTTAAGCTGTTGTTTTATCAAGCAATATTAGAGAAAGTTATTAATACTTGAGAGAGTTTATTCATTTATTATAAATTTATATATTTATTTTTGTTTTATTAAATTTGTTTTTTTTTTTTTTTAAGGTATTATGGAGAGTTATTTTAAGCCGTTGAAGAAAGAATGAAACACATACGAAAAAAAGGGTAAGTTGGTCAAGTACTTTAGAAGAGGTCAGCACCGTCACACGATGACGTACACAACAACAACAACAACGACAACAGCAACAACAACAACAACAACAACAACATAGTTTTAGGGACATCCAATGAGACAGCAATAGCTTCGAGCAACCCATCCAGCAAGCACCCTGATGCTATGAGGTGGAAATCGAAAACATCATTAGCCGAGAGAGAGAGAGAGAGCGCTAAAAGCGGCACTGTCTAAAAATAACCGCGCCCTTGAGGACTCCGCACTTTGACGTTAGCAGCTACAATAACAAATAAACAAGACAGACAAATCGCCTTTACAAATCAACAGTTGAGCAGGCCCAGTGCTTTGAAACTTAAAAGCTGAAAAATAAATAAATAAATAAAAATTCAGATGATGGCGTCAGATACGATAGGAAGTCTTCGATGTTTGCAGCTGCCAATCACATGGGTGACTGAGTGACCCTATTTGTGCATTGCATACGGTGACCTCACGTGCCGTTCTCTCTCGCGTCATAACTTCGCGCGACAAGTAAGTCGAAGTCGTTTGCCTTCGACCCGTGTTTGGACACGCTCCCGATGGAAAGTTCTCGATCGTAGGCCGTGGCAGACCCTGTCACATCTGTTGTTCATTCAGGCATTATTCTTGTTTGTACTGTCTTAATGATCTGCTTCGCCAGGCTATTACAGTGTATTTGTAATGATAGGCGCATGCCCAGTTTTACTGAGGAGAAATTTTTGTGGCTAGAAATTTCGAATTTGGAAATTTTGTTCGGACATCGGCGTCCCGGACTATTCTTCATACGATTTTCAATTGCCCAAGAGTTTTTAAGGTGCGTAACGTACACATGGGACTTCCGAAATCTATTCGCCCTTATCCGAGAAGGCTAGACGCCGGTTTAGCCAAGTGACCGTTGAGTCAATGAAAAACAGAAGTCAGGCTCTAATATTGTAATTTTTCTCATCAAAAGGCAGAATCTGAGCTTCAAACCCACGAGGTAATTTGTTTTTCTCTAGGAGCAAATACGTCACATCTAGACCACGATATCACCCCTCCCTCCTCCCTTCCCGACAACCTCACTGAAATACCGCCTGCTTTTAATAATGTTCCGCATTCTTTTGGGGCTACATAACCAATAGACATTCTGAATCTTCTTGTGATCATGCCACGGGGATCATTGTGAGTGGTCACGTGGTAGAGGTATCTTACTTATTTGCTTACACTGAGACCTCCCTGCCCTCCCCCCTCCCCCACGCCGGGTCCCGGGGTATATAAGGACTATTTGCTCACACCTGCAGGCGGTAAAAGCTTTTGATGTCTCTCATACAATGCCATCCACAACGTTCCAGGGTTGACATCTCTTCTCTCTCTCCTTGCTCCTGTCTTCTGTCCCGCTTTCTTTCCTCTCTTCTTCTTGACTTGTAAACGTATCTTACCGTGTATGGCACAATGTAGCCGTGATCGTGCTGATGTGTCGTTAAACCCCAACACAGACAAACAAACAATCACACAAGCACGCCTGCACTAACCCACTTCCATACTCATTTGTACACAACCTTTGTATGTGTACGCACGCACACAATACATGCAAGGTCTTCCTTATCGCTCACACAACTACACACAAAGTAATCCAAACACTTCTTTGCTCTCACACATACACATAGTTATACAAATGGCCATAGTTAAATGCACTTTAAGCTGGCCTTTCCTTCCCACACACAGCCCCACACATATTATCCATAACCCACACCGACACCCTCTCCTGCACACTCCCCACCCCCAACCCCCCGGACCCAACCAGACATACACCATACTCACCATTCACCGACCCACACACGCATACACACCCACATACTCACACATACACGTGCTTACACACGCACACACACACACACACTCATCTTCACAAGTATGTAGACACATCCTCTAGCAAGACCTGGCACAGGTGAGAAAGTTTGAGTCATAATTTGTTGTCTTTTCTGACATCCATCATTGCTCTGTTTCCTCTCTTTTCTCTCTCTCTCTCTTTCTTTCTGTTTATGTCTTCTTCCTCACCCCCTTTCTTATTCTCTTTCTCTCTTTCTCTCTCTCTCTGACACATAAATGAACCCGTTATCTTGTCCTTCTTCTGTTCTTTCCCTCTTTTTTCTCTCTCTCCCGTCTCTCTCTCTTTCTCTTTCTTGCCTAAACAATTGGTTAGTCTCTGTTTTTCCTTTATGGGTTTTACTGCCCCCGCTCCCCCCTTTGTCTTGGCGGGTCACTGTCCATACGTAGAATCTATGTCGGACTTTCATTCACTTACGAATTCTTCTGGTTTTGAACGACAACTCATGGGAATCAGATACCGAAATAATAATCCGATCTACTGTTACCTCTTAGCAGAAAGCTATACGTTCAGCTATCTGAGGCTTCCAAATAGGTCTAATTCCTTGATTTTTAAAATGGGTTTCCAAAAGTTGTGGCTGTATTCCATCCAGTCATAGGGTTAAAGCTATCGATATCCAGCTTGCTTTCCTCCTAGCAGGGTGAGTACATACGCCGCTCGCCCTGTGACCTTGGATTAGGTCAAGCTCGGGTACAGTTTCAGTCCTCACCTCCAGCTGTCATCTGGCTTGTTCCCACCCCCTACACCCCCACCTCACAGCAGCGGAGCTCTGTACCGTAATCAGCGGGCTCAGCCAGCGGCTTTAACACTAGAGGTACCAGAGAAGTAATAAGCAGAACAAATTTTGGCAATAGTTCAAACGATGTATTTTATATAATTTTTCTCCTAAACCTACCCAGATCCCTCTATTCACCCCAAAATGGTCAGCACAGCAGGGGAGACAAGAAAACTTTGCTCAGCAGTGATTGAGTTTAAAAAATATCATATTATAATTTACCATATATAAGAATTCACATAAAACAAAAACAAAAAGGAAACAAAAGAAGCATATAAGAACTTGAATAGGAAGGCCATTTTGCTTCATAGATCCAGAAAACAGATTTGTTCCGACCAAGCGAACACCTAAAAATCCCCATCTGATGTTAGTAGGGGGGTACAAACACTGAAAACTGTTCATGGCCACTGACATAGAGAAAATCACATAAACATGCACGGGACCGGTGACAATAATAATGTTCTCGGATCTCGTGGTAGAGCAGTA
The DNA here is from genome assembly GCA_038406235.1 of Peronia verruculata. Lineage (NCBI taxonomy): Eukaryota > Metazoa > Mollusca > Gastropoda > Systellommatophora > Onchidiidae > Peronia > Peronia verruculata. The sequence continues at coordinate 7,356 of JBCAUA010286661.1, read as the reverse complement.
ACAAACATCGATGAGTGTTCTATTTTAAAATAGGTTTTTGCTCAGTCGAATATATATTATGAACTATTGTTTGTTTGTGTTCAGATTTAATGGCGCATCAGCACGATCACGGTCACACTGTGCCAAACACGGTTAGATACATTTACATGTCAAGAGAAAGAGAAGAAGGAGAGCGGGACAGAAGACAGGAGCAGGGAGAGAGAGAGAGAGAGAGAGAAGAGAAGAGATATCACCCCTGGAATGTCGAGGATGACATTCCATGGGAGACATCCCAGCAATGACAGGCTTTCACCGCCTGCAGGTGGGAGTATTGAACCTACTTATATACCCTGGGCCCCGCGGGGGGCTGACCCAGATAAAAGTGCAATCCAAACACATTATGAGATAACGCCTTTTCTTTGAACATCTGTTTTGTGAAAATCGAGATTTGATTTTTCGATTTCTCTTGTAAGATACTAGCTGGGTACCCCACGGCCTCCGTGGGAGTTTTTTTTTTTAAATATATAGTTCTGCGACTTAAATTTTTTGGCCAGCATGCGCACCTCAATGTTGATATTTTGGTTCATTAAACTGAATATTACTCAAAGAAAACCTGTTTTGAGCCCGTCATGTGTCCCGCAGGGAAGTGATGGGGGACAAAATTAATGATAGTTCGGCATTAAAAAAAAAAAAAATTAAAACAACTCTGTAAATTCAAACGAAATAAAGAGTAGCCTATAACACAGTTGGGTATCAGTTACCTACGTGTGTAATTTTATTTGAATGCCTGCCGATTCCGACTTTATTGGATGATAAGATAAGTGCCACGCCCCCTGATCGCTCTTATTATATAGATAACGTAGAGAATGCAGTTTTTAGAAAATGGAATGTTAAAATGAGTTTTCTTTTAGTATGGTGGAAAACTAAGGCGTTCACCTAAGAAGTGTACATCTGTTTCGCAGCCCGAAAAGCGACGATCTGACTGTTTTTTTACTGGGAGTAGCCAGATCGATACCTTTGTGTACATTTACTGCCAGGCTCTGTGATTTCGATAAGTTTCAATTGCGTTTTATCGGATTTCTGTGTCCGAGCTTTAATGGGAGATCGTTGTCATCTGTCTCCACAACCTCCCTTTGCTAGACGAAAGAGGTTTTGAGAAATCACCTCTGCGCTCTTTGCTTGAGATATACATCATGAAAAATTCCAAACAATTATGGCATAAAGAGAACTTTTCTTTTCTTACTGTTATATTTTTTTTTTCAAATTGTTTGGCGATCAGTCTTTCGAATGACAAGAAGTAAAGGTTTTTTCCCCTCTTTTCACCCTTTGCTCGAGATGTCTGGTGTTATAGGCCTGGGCATAACGATTTCTTGTTCTAAATTTTAACTCTATAAATATCGTCCAATGTGATAACTGAAACTGGTCTTATATGTTGATTTCAGAAAAAAAAAGTCTGAATGTCGATTTCTTGAATACCAATATCATTATAAAAACACTGGCACTTTCCTCTGACATTTAAGACCCAAACACACTGCAGCCGCTTCAGTGACGTCACTTCTGTCTACAAAATGAAAGTTGACTCTATAAATTAAACTTTGCTTTGTGGCAGAGTGACCTCGTCTCAGAACATTTTGCTCGACCAGCTTCACAACTGACTTGACCTCATTTTTTTCATCTATTATAGAGCACTGGAGAATAGGTCCGTTAACGGGGGTGTTCGCTTTACTCAATGTTGGTAGCATGTCAAATTGCATCGCACCAATCTGGACCAATATCGGCTGATTTTTAATAGCCTTGCATCCAGAAAGAACCAACTAACCAATTTTGGTTCAAATGAATGCAATTTGACATGATGTGGACATCAGGTGACGCTCACCCCTGCACTAACGCATTGATCTCCCATTCCTGTAGGGTTAATATTTGTTTTAAAGACAGAGTTGAGACTGAACCTGATCCAAGTCGCACCGCACACAGTGTGTTTTGATCCTTTTTGGATCTTCTGTACCTGACCGCTTGACTCATGTGGCTGTGCCTTGTCGGGATACAGTGTGTTTGCGCATTAATAGAGTTAAATACTTATTCTTCTTTCTCTCTCTCTTAACCCCCCCCTCCCACACACACATACACACACACTTCTACTCCTGCTCGTCTCACCCTAACCCGTTTCCGTCCTCCGCCACACGCTCACAGTTACGTTTTGTCCCGCGGGCACTCACGCAGGCTGGCAGGCAGGCACTCTCGCCTCCTCGTGTACGATCACTGGCAATTCAACTAGTCCACAACACTGAAAGAAATGATAGTCATTCTAGCAAAATGTCCTTCGACACACCACCGCAATTTGCCGGGTGGAGAAATTACACGGCTGAATGTACAGAGCTGGCGGGCGAGTGAGTGAGTGAGTAAGTGAATTCCTTCATCTGTGGATGGCACACATATGGCGACAGTCAGCCTAGACACAAGGCTTTGACAGCGACTTATTGCCCTGTCACCGACAGTCGCTGTCAATATTTCGCTCCTCTGTGGATGGTAACATAGCAGTCAAGAGCTTAGAAAAAAAAATCAATCGTGTACTATAATTCACTTGGATTTTCATTTACTAGTGCGGTTTGGAAATGTCCCACGTGTCTCACGATTCCAATAAACTATTGTGTGGTTTCATCGTAAGTTGGTGCACTGCGTCAAAATTGGAGCTGTTTTACGATGTCATCATGTACCTTATTTGTGGTTTGTTAGACGGATTCAGTGAAAGTGTTTGACTGGAAGGTTCCAGGGTGGAGATGAAGTATTGTTGATAGCTAGGTGTTGTGACATGGTAGGTGAAGACTGACGTGAGCATTTTTCATATCAAATAAGTGACGTCACCTGCAGTCTCTCTGTTCAACGCCAGCTATTTCTACACATTTATTGTGTTAAACTTAGATATGCTATACAATCTTTTTATTTAACGCAAATGTAAAACAGCCTTTATGTTAATCTGGACTACTTTAAACAATCGATTTGTTAAAGGGAGATGTTTTAGACTAGATCTGTGTGTTATGTCAGGGTTTTGGACACAATATCAATACTATTACACTAAGTTATTGTACATAAGTTTTGGTTATGCTAAAATATCTAGGTCATTTTTTTTTCTATATTACTTTGGCGACTTCCCCACATCTTCAAGTTTATTTCCACCTATCAAACGGCATGCTAATAACATTTTACAAAAGCAAGTATTCTCAAACAATCTTTGGTTATCTAAGTAACTTACATTGATTTTTAAAGAAAATTTAATTTTGACTTAAAATCCATAAATAAACATTAACATAGTCCAAAGAAACAACAACAACAACAACAACAACAACAACTCATCCAATGAGAGCCATAGCAAAGGCAATAAGAACAATGTCACTAACAACAAACGAAATAAAAAGTTTATAATCCAGCAACATATCGTGTCGTATCTCAGTAAATCATGGCTTTGATGACAGACAGACACTCATGACATTCTGAACTGCTGGCCGAGAAATATACAAGAGAAAGAAACGAAAACTGAACCTTTCAGTTCATTGTTTAACAGACTGATAAGAAGTTGTGAAAAAACATAAACACAGTCACATGTGCTCAAAGAATCAGTGCCTTCCTACACCAGCTGCTTACGGGTACGGTTTTGTTAAGCTTTTCAACCTCCTGTCGGCCCCCGCGGGGACCCGGGGTTTATAAGTAGGTTCTCTACTCCCACCTGCAGGCGGTGTAAGCCCGCTATTGGTGGGGTGTCTCCTATGGAATGCCATCCTCGATATTCTGGGGGAGACATCTCTTCTATCTCTCCTTGCTCCTGTCTTCTGTCCCGCTTTCTTTCCTCTCTTCTCCTTGACGTGTAAACCTATCTTACCGTGTTTGACACAACATAGCCGTAATCGTGCTGATGTGTCGTTAGATCCCAACAGTTTCCAGGAGTTTCGAACCTCCTGTTGTGGTGGATATCTCAGCTGTACAAACACGCACAAAAAATTAAGTTTGCCAGCTCAATATCTACTCACCAGCTGCCACCTCACTGTTTTATAGTGAAAGATTTTACCTGTATGTATCGATAGGAAGGGCTGGGGGGAGGGAGGGGCATGGAGATGTGGGCTATCAATAAAGCAGGGTTATTTAAAATCATCAAATGAGCAGTAAACGACACAGATGTGTGAATGTTATTTGTGGAACATTGCAGTGAAACGGATAATGGGAGACGTGTAATTTTAATGTTATGTTCCGAACAATGCGATTCTTTTCAGATGTCTCTTGTTGTTATTGTTGTTGTTATTATTATTATTCTTGGTGAAACTAACTCCATGCAAAAACAATAGCTATTTAAAACAACCACCACAACATCAATAACAAATCACACACACACACACACAAACACACACACACACAAACACACAGACACATACAAACACACACACACAAACACACACACACACACACCCATACACACACACACACACACGTAGGCGTTAATATTTACAAAGTCCATTTCTAGCACATTCTTTGCCTCAGTTGGCACAATTAGTTCACTCATCTCTGGCTCTTAGTATGAATTCCATATGACGGGCAGAACAGGACATTTGGTTCCCTTTCCCCCCTCTCTTTCACATCATATTACAGCCTTCTTTGCACTGTAAGGTAGAAGAAGATAATGAAAAGATAAGATAAATAAGATACAATACGATAAGATATCATACGATAAGACGAGACAAAATTATTTCATTTATCCTCCAGAGGAACTTCTCTTCCTATCCGCTGGTACAAACTACTGCCTGACATGACAGACATTCACACAGATATCTCGCCATCTTTTCTCAGCTGTGATATAACATCACTCTCGGCAGCAGATTTTTGTGACAGGGAAATCGCTGCCTTGGAACGACAGGGTCATATGTCCATTTTTTTTTTTTTTTACAAAATGGAGCTAATCATGTTACCACACATTTGGCAGTGTTTTTTTTTCTCCTGTGTGAGTCTTAAGTAAGCTTATGTAAGACTCCAATTTTGCCTGTTATAAATAGATGAATTTAGTGATATATGTAAAAATATTATGACATGCCTAAACTTTGGAGACCATTTTCTCAAAACTTGATTGACTGGACCTATGATCCTGTCATTCCAAGGCAGCGAAAGGTCAGCCATACGATCTGTTACCAGTACAGGCTAGTACACACCCTAGGTCATATTGTCGTGGTCCGATACAAGGGTTAAGTTGTGAACTCTGGGGAATAACTGATAAACGATATGAGAGCTGATCGCTAAAGACGTCGTCAGTCGCAAAATAATTGTGTTTGATGTAGATGAAGATACCATAAAATCACCCCCCCCCCCCTTCACAC